>CANTAL010000118.1:600000-908319 GCA_947650365.1 Chamaelirium japonicum
CGGGGTCGTTACCCCCCACAATGATCCCCTCGTCATACGCCTTATGATGGCGAACATCGAAGTAAGGCGGGTCCTGATTGACCCAGGAAGTGCCGTAGATATTCTGTTCTTATCGGCCTTCTAGCGAATAGGGTTGAGGCAAGTTGACTTGTCTGCCTCAGCGGGCACGCTCACCGGTTTCACGGGCGAGGTCGCTAAGGTGGCAGGGGAGATAACCCTCACCGTAACGGTGGGCCTGGAGGTGCGTCAAGTCCGCTTCGCAGTGGTAGATGGACAGTCCGCTTTCAATGCCATCCTACGGCGACCTTGGCTGAGGCAGATGAAAGCAGTGTCCTCGCCTAATCACCAGGCCCTCAAGTTTCCCACAAACGGAGGGGTCGTGGTAATTCGAGGAGATCAGGTCGCCGCTACCAGGTGCGAGCAGGACGTCTTTCACCTCGCAGATGTTGAGGTCGCCGAGGCCAAAAGGCCCACGCCCTCCTAGCAATTAACGCCCACCTCGAGTGGGCTCCCTCAAAGCCCGAGAGAGGTCTCCTTGCTTAAATCCACTACTTCACCCTCGGGTGGGAGCGGTGCGGATATGGAGCTCGAGGAGAAAGGTCGCCCACCATGGCTTACCGGAAGCTGTTATTCTTCTGGGACCAACATCATGTTTTGTGCCGGGCTTTCCCTAGCAGCTTGACGGGATCGGCGTTAAATTGGTTCCACAAATTGCCGTCGGGCACCATTCCAGACTTCCCAACTCTCTCCAAGTTGTTTCTGGAGTAGTACCGGTGCAACAGAAAGCCCCCTAAGAGGATCAAGTCCCTCTTCACTTTGTCCATGGGAGCCCACGAAACTCTTCGAAGCTTCGCGACACGCTTCCGAAGCGCCTACCTCGCTCTAGAGGACACTGTCGGCCAAGATCGCACGACGGTGAGCGCGTTCCGGAACGCCCTCCCCGAGGGAAGCAAGCTTCATGACGATCTGGTAATCAAGGATCCCCGCATGATCGTCGAGCTATTCGCCCTTGTCCAGCAGCACATTAAGCTCGAAGATGCGGTGTTAGACCGGAAGGGAAAGGCAGTCGAGCAGCGACCTCCTCCTGCTCTGCGACCTCTCGTCATTAAGGCCGTGGAGAGGCGGGAGGTGCCACAGGTGGCACCTTTGCCCGGACCGCCCGCAGCTCCTGCCGTGCAGCCCGCGGAAGCCCCCCCGGTGGTCGCTGGAAGGCCGGCGAACTGGCACCTGCCTCCGGGACCCGGGGAGCAGGATTTCACCGTATTAACCCACTCGCCAGGGCAAATCTTTCACCAGATTCGGAACGAACCATTCTTTCAGTATCCACCCCCCCTGCAGGTCGGGGAGCCCGGTTCAACCGATAATTCGCGGCGGTGCGCCTTTCATCGCAACCCCGGGCATCACACCAACAGATACCGGGCTCTGAAGAACCACCTCGAGGACTTGGTCACCCAGGGCCATTTGGATCAGTTTATTTCGCCTCCAAGGAGGTTCGAGGTGATACCGGCACGGGCTCCTCGGGAGGGAGATCGCCCGGGGCCCGCTGAGCCCGCCCTGCCTCCACCTCCCCCGGGAGGGCCGGCGGTCTGTCACACCATCAGCGGGCGCCTAAACGGCCCAAGATCTAGCAATGAGGTTCGGCGACAAGTTAGAGAGATGGAGCGGGCTCAGAAGGTATTCTCCATTTCTCTAACTCCTGTACTGCACCGAACATCGAGGGTAGAAGCCCAAGACTTTATTTGGATCTCGGAGGAGGACATGGCCGGGGTCGTTACCCCCCACAATGACCCCCTTGTCATACACCTAATGATGGCAAACATCGAAGTAAGGCGGGTCCTGGTTGACCCAGGAAGTGCCGTAGACATCCTGTTCTTGTCGGCCTTCCAGCGAATGGGACTGAGACAAATTGATCTGTCCCCCTCAATGGGCTCGCTCACCAGTTTCACTGGCGAGGTCGCTAAGGTGGTAGGGGAGATAACCCTCACCGTAACGGCGGGCCCGGAGGTACGTCAAGTCCGTTTCGCGGTGGTGGACGGGCAGTCCACTTTCAATGCCATCCTAGGGCGACCCTGGTTGAGGCAGATGAAAGCGGTGTCCTCGCCTAATCACCAGGCCCTCAAGTTTCCCACAAACGGAGGGGTCGTGGTAATTCGAGGAGACCAGGTCGCTGCTACCAGGTGCGAGCAGGACGTCTTTCACCTCGCAGACGTGGAGGTCGCTGAAGCCAAGAGGCCCGCGCCCTCCTAGCAATTAACGCCCACCTCAAGTGGGCTCCTTCAAAGCCCGAGAGAGGTCGCCTCGCTTAGATCCCCCACTCCACCCCCGGGTGGGAGCGGCGTGGATTTTGAGCTCGAGGAGAAAGGCCGCCTACCAGGGACCCAGAGAGGAAGTTTTCCCATTGCCGAGCCTCTACAAGAAGTCAACATCGGAAACGAGGACGGACCGAGGATTGTTAGTCTCGGGACCTCGCTAACCAAGGGCGAGGTCCTGGCCTTGACCGATATACTCAGGGAATACCGTGACGTATTCGCCTGGAGCTTCGCGGACATGCCAGGGATTGACCCGGAGGTCGCCTGTCATCGTCTGTACACCATGAAAGAGTTCCCGCCGATCAAGCAAAAAGCTCGACACATACCGGCTGCGAAGTCCATCGCAGTGGCGGTGGAGATGGACAAGCTAGAGCGAGCTGGCTTTATTTGCGAGACACACTTTCCCGAGTGGATCTCCAACATCGTGGCGGTGCCAAAGAAGAGCGGGGCGGTCAGAGTGTGCATTGACTTCTCCGACCTCAATAAAGCATGCCCGAAGGACGGTTTTCCCCTTCCACGGATAGGCGTGCTGGTCGACGGAGCTGTCTGG
The DNA here is from genome assembly GCA_947650365.1 of Chamaelirium japonicum. NCBI lineage: Eukaryota > Viridiplantae > Streptophyta > Magnoliopsida > Liliales > Melanthiaceae > Chamaelirium > Chamaelirium japonicum. The sequence continues at coordinate 602,860 of CANTAL010000118.1, forward strand.
TTCCAGGCCCTGTCCTTCATGGATGGATATTCTGGGTATAACCAGATACCTCTCCACGTCGACGATCAAGAGAAGACCACCTTCTATTCTGGGGCGGGCTACCAGAAGCTATTCTGCTATCGAGTGATGCCTTTTGGATTTAAGAACGCTAGAGCCACCTACCAAAGGTTAGTCACTCAGATGTTCAAGGGTCAGATCGGCAGGAATGTCGAAGTTTATATAGACAACCTTTTGGTGAAAAGTCAAGAGCGAGAGGGGCATGTCGCCGATCTCCGCGAAACCTTCAAAGTGCTGAGAAAGTACTAAATGAGGCTAAACCCGGCAAAGTGCGCATTCAGGGTGACTTCTGGGAAATTCCTAGGGTACCTGGTCACCCACAGGGGGATCGAGGCGGACCCTGGGCAAATCGGAGCACTTGTCGAGATGCCCGCACCAAGAACCCGGCAGGAAGTCCAGAGGTTGAGCGGGCGAATCGCCGCGCTCAATCGATTCATCTCCAAATCCTCAGACAACTGCCGACCTCTTTTCGAGCTACTACGAAAAGGAGCGAGCATTTATTGGGATGAAAAGTGCAAGCGCGCCTGTCAAAAGATCAAGGATTATCTGGCGAGCCCGCCAATCCTAGCGGCACCAAAAGATGGCGCCGAGCTTGGCGTGTATCTCGCGGTCACAGAGAATGCGGTAAGCGGGGTCCTTGTTGTGGAAGAAGCAAAGGTGGAGCGGCCTGTCTACTTTGTAAGCCACACAATGCTTCCCGCCGAGCTCCGGTATCGACCAATCGAGAAGGTCGCATTGGCCTTGGTCCTTACCGCAAGGAAGCTTCACCCCTACTTCTCGGTGCACACTGTCAAGGTCATCACGGAGCACCCACTAAAGAGCGCGCTCTCCAGACCCTCGGTAGCCGGCAGGCTCTACCGATTGTCCGCCGAGCTCGCCGCCTATGGTTTGGAGTATGTCCCTCGAGTTGCCGTCAAAGGGCAGGCTCTCGCCGATTTCTTGGCGGACTTCCCCATAGAAGAACCGGTCCACTACTAGGAGGATGAGCCAACTGAGGCACATCCTGGGAAGGCGAGGTTCTTGGATAACCTAGGCGAGCTTCCTCCAACTAAGCATTCAGAGATGGGGGGCTGGGAATTATTCTTCGATGGATCCTCCAACGCTCTGGGGGCCGGGATCGGGGTTGCACTGATCGCTCAATCGGTAATTCTTGAGAAGTCAGTCCGGCTGGATTTCGCGGCAACCAACAATGAGGCAGAGTATGAGGCACTGCTCGCCGGACTAGAGCTCGCTCAAGAAGTAGGCGCCAAACAGTTAAAGGTTTTCAGTGATTCCCAGCTGATCATTTGTCAAATCAATGGAAAGTACGCCTCCTGGGATACGCAAATGGCGGGCTACGTGGATCTGGTAAAAGGAAAGGCCGCAGAGTTCGAAAAGATCTCCTTCGAGCAAATCCCTCGAGCCGATAATAGGCGAGCTGATGCATTGGGAAACGCTGCCTCCCTACTGGGAACATCAGAAGCTCGCCAGATTCTCATCGAGGTCCAGAATCAGTCTCGGCTCCGACTGATAGAGCCCGCTGTTAACCAAGTCTCTGCCGACATATTACCCGGCGGGTGGACCGCCCCCATTCTTCGTTTTCTCCAGAAAGGCGAGCTTCCAGAGGATAAAGAGGAAGCCCGACGAGTAGAGAAATGCGTTGGGCGCTACCTCATTCGCTGGAATCGTCTTTTTCGAAGATCTTTTGGCGGGCCAAATCTTCGTTGCGTCGAGAGCCCGGAGACCGAAGAAGTTTTGAATTGCATTCACTCGGGCGAGCTGGGAAACCACGCTGGTGGGCGGTCTCTAGCTACGAAAGTACGGAGGCAAGGATACTGGTGGCCCACTCTGGAGCAAGATGCCTTGAAGGTCGCACAAAGCTGCATCCAATATCAGAAGCACGCCACGACAAATCATATGCCCGCAGAAGAACTGCATCCTCTGGCGAGCCCCTGGCCGTTTCAACAATGGGGGTTAGATATTGTGGGTCCTTTCCCTGTATCAGCCCGGCAGAAGAAATTCATCTTAGTAGCTACGGACTACTTCACCAAATGGGTGGAAGCGGTCCCGCTAGCTAAGATAGGTGAGAAACAAGTGAAAGACTTCCTTTGGAAGAATATTTTCTGCCGGTTCGGGCTGCCCCGAGTACTCATCACCGATAATGGTCGCCAGTTTGACAATCGCTTGATCAGAAGCTTTTGCGTTGAATATGGAGTTGACCTAAGGTTTGTTCCCCAAGGTACCCTCAAAGCAACGGGCAGGCCGAATCTACGAATCGTGTAATCCTAGACAACCTCAAGAAAAGGCTGGAAGGGAAGAAAGGATTGTGGGAGCAGGAGCTCGATGGAGTCTTATGGGCCTATCGCACCACTCCACGTCTCTCAACTAACGAGTCCCCTTTCAGTCTCACTTTTGGTTGCGAAGCCGTGCTACCCGTAGAAGCCGAACTGCCCACTGAAAGAATTCTTGTGTCAAAGGAGGTCGAAAACGACAAACTGCTCGCCGACTCCCTCGATCAACTCGAAGAAAGACGAGAGCACGCCAATCTACACCTCGCCGGATATAGGCAGGAAATAAAGCGCGCATATGACAAAAGAGTCCGCCATCGAGCATTCAAGGCTGACGATCTGGTGATGAGAAAGGTATTCGCAAACACGCAAGAGCCTAATGCAGGAAAGCTCGCGGCGAACTGGAAAGGCCCCTACATAGTACACGAAGTAGGAAGCTCGGGGGCTTACCGGTTGATGACCGCTGAAGGCGACCTGTAGAGCGACCTTAGAATGCTTTACACCTTCGCAAGTTTTATGCATAAGACTAAGGAATTTTGTAAATCATCTTCTGAAGTTATGAATGAACGATGAAGGTTTCAACATGGAATTTAACTCGAGAGCTCGGCGCAGCATAGAGCTCGCATGATCTATAAAGTGTAGTCCGCTGTTGTGCGGACTTAAAACAAGACCGGGATCCTTAGAGGCAGCCAGTGGACGACCTTGAGCTTCCCGGGGCAGTCCGCCATTGTGCGGACTTAAAGCAAGACCGGGATCCTCAGAGGCGGCCAGTGGGCGACCTTGAGCTTCCCGGTGCAGTTCGCCGTTGTGCGGACTTAAAGCAAGACCAGGATCCTCAGAGGCGGCCAGTGGGCGACCTTGAGCTTCCCGGGGCAGTCCGCCGTTGCGCAGACTTAAAGCAAGACCGGGATGTTGGATATGAATCCGTGGTAGAGGCCCGCAGCGGAAGCAAAGTGATAGGTCCGAGGACCGTGAGCGGTGTGCGTTACATATCATAATTTTCATCGAAACGATCTACATATGCGTGTATGAAACTAGCATGGCAACTACGCGAACCCCTAACGACGATCTAACGCAAAAGAATAATCTAGCATGAATGCATGTTCTAATTATGTTAGATCTACTTGTTAGAGATCATACCTGCGTGCGGAATCTTTCACCGCGACAAATTTCTTCTTTGTCGATGGAGACGGGCTACGGATCTGCTCGACATAGCTTCTGTGCGACGGCCATAACTTTCTGTTCCGAACTCCTATTGGGCTGAAATTTGGACTTCAGGTAGCCAGCTTCGAGACGCAACTTTTGCAACAAGTTTCACGTCGTTTGGACTTTTGTAGCTTCCGGAATCACAGAAACAACGCTGATTTTCTGTGCAGATTCTGGACAGCAAAAGGTTGCGGGAGACGCCTTCTAGTTCACCCGATCTCACACGATGCACGGCACCTCGTCGATGGATCTCTGAGTGCCTCCATACGACGAGCCTTCTCCTTCTACGAAATACAACGTGAGGAAGACGAGTCGCCATCCAATGGCGCAAGCGAGGGAGAGAGACACGAGAGAGGAGATGCGAAGAGAGAAGAGGGGCTTCGGTTTCCCCATGGCTTGCATGGCCGGCCCTAGGGCTTGCCCATGCTACTAATTTCGTGCACCCTCTCTCTCCTTCTCATATATAGGGCTGTCCTATCCATATGGATAAGGACAGTATAGATAAGGATGATTGATTCAAACCTTATCCCTATATATCTCTTCTTTATCTCTATCATTTCCTTGTTTTCGAAAACGGTCAAAACCAGCCCGTTTTCTGCACCTCATAACCGGCCCCTTCATCGGAGGCAACAACCTCCCGAAACTAATGGGGCCGGCCTTGACCAGTCTCTCAACACTTAGGGCCGGCCCCCTTAGTGCATAGTGGCGCATGGTATGACCAAAACGCCCTTATGCCACTAGTTGGTCGTTCCTCGTGTACGAGACTTTGCAAGGCACACATAAGTGAAGTGCACCAGTGATTTCACTATTCTCTGAGGTTCCCGTAGGGTGCCCCTAGTGAAGTCAACTAGTCAACTCGCAACATGTCCCGGTACATCGCACCCATATGGCAAAGTCCACTTATGGCAAGGAATTGCTACATGCGTCTCTGCACTAACCTAGGGTTTCCCCTTAGTGCACACACGTAGCTACGCATCTACCGTGCACTAGTGCGAAGCACTCACGGAGCGTATGCTTGGACTTCTCGCTTCCTCTAACTACGTTCTGTGTTTCGAGGAGATGGTATAAGAACCATACATAATGTCGATAAGGTGGAACCTTCAGGGACCAGGGTTCATGGCTTCCAACTCAGACTCGATCGACACACTACCCGAGTGTACCATCGATCCTCTGAGTCCGAGTTAACCTGCGTAGCCACCCAGAGTGCGACGCAGGCTGCACTCCAATTCCCCGGACTTACTATGTTCTCCCTCATACCCCTGCTCTCCGCTTAGTATGGTAAACCCGCTGTCCCTCCACTTGGTGCCATGACGCAACTCGAGCGGTGGAGAATACCGTCAGACTCGAGTGCTCATATGACTCGGTTCCTTCCAGGTTGACCATATACATCGTACCTCCGATTACTCTGACAAGCAACCGGATCCGTCATCAGTCCAACTGATGACCACCTGGCCAGGGTTTAATACGACGTAGGTCAGACCAAGGAACGCACCTCCCGTTAGGGGTGTGGATAGCCTGCAGGAGTGACACGCTGATGCAACGCCAGCCGGGTAACCCAGTACACCGTGGTTTTGGATCACTGTATCCGGATCCTCACACATTGGTGCGCCAAAGCACCACACAACTGGTTAGTCCACTAGACATGGTTCCTCAGGGTTTAGGACCGTTTTACCCTAAGCAGAAACACGGTTTAGTGAACCGATGTCTGCTCATCGATCTGTGCACCGTGTTGGTTCCGTTCGGCCACAGACACTGTGCCTGGTAATGACCGTGGTGGAGACACCCACGCTCTGTCATCCCAACAGCTTATCCTGATAGGGCGACCAACCCTTATCAGAGCTGCGAACGTATTTAGGTTACATGGGACCAGTCCCTTGAGTCTCCCACTCAAGAGGATTACCATGTAGCCATGGCTCTCTATTCTGTAATCAGAACACGTACTAAGGTACGTACCAATATGCAATCCTATACTATCAACCATACATAGCTAAACTATAGGTTTTTACGAGCTATAGACCTCACCAATTCTAGCAATCTCCCACTAGGTCTAACGAGGAATAACGGTGTTGAGCTCTGTAGCTTCTACATGTTGCCCAAAAGCCTTTGCAGGAATTCCCTAAAGGAATTGGCAACATTGTCTGTAGATTCCACCTCAGTACCGCTACTTGCATTTCCTCCTATAACTGTCAGATCAAGTGGAGTTTGTATTTGATGGGTTTCCCCTCACGGCGGTGCCTAGTCTCCTTGGACCTTGCTTACCGCTCTTCTGTTGCAACAACAGATAACTGAGCTTCTGGTACGCGTTCTTAGTTCTCTAAGAACTTCCTAAGCCTTACCACCTGATATACTACTTCGCACGCAACAACGTGCTAAGCCTCTGTGGTAGAGTCTGTGATGCACTTGCTTCATACTCTACCAACTACCGTTTCTAATCCCAAGATAAAAATAATCCCTGAAATCGATTTTCTGGAATGCACATCTGACACCAAAGTCAGATCCTGTGTGTCCAATCGATATCAGTACCTGTGAAGTGCAAGCTAACTCACAATCCTTACTTTATGAGGATTTCTGAGTATACCCTTCACATCGGTCCAGAGATCTGGACCCGGGTTCAACTGAAACCAACCCATCATTCCTGCTGCGCAATAGATATCTAGCCTCGTAAAACGAATCTAGCTAGAATCTTATCTTCATACGTAGCCTGTGACAGCAAGAGAACCTTGCTCTGGTTATCTAGAGTTACCTTGATTCCCAGAGCATAACTCGCCTCACTAGGGTCTTTCACATCGAATTGTGATGACTACAAACCTTTACCGTAAACAATATTCCTACGTCATTTTCAATCAGTAGAATATCGTTAACGTAAAGTACTAAATATACCCTTGTAGCTATTTCACCTTTCCTGTACCATCTTGGTTTATCCTCATTCTGATCAAATCCGTATGAGCGGATTCACTTGATCAAAATAGATATTCCAACTTGGATGCTTGCATCAGTCCATAAATGGACCGTTGCAACTTGCATTCTATATCTTCCTAACCTACTGACACAAAGCCTGAGGCTACATCATCCATATGTCCTTTTTCAAATTCCCGTTAGGGAATAACTGTCTTGACATCCATCAACCAGATCTCCCAACTATAATGGGCTGTGATGGATTAAGAGGATCCGTTATAGACTTAGGCATAGCTACCAGTGAGATGGTTTTGACATAGTCAATCCCTTCTCCTTTGGTAACTAATCTAGCTACTTAAGTCTTAATCGGGTGCTCTTCTAATTCACCTTCTACACCCTGAAGGGTGATAGTGCTATAAGTGTCAAGACTGTTCCAAGGGACATTGATGCAAATTTGCCTCCATGGTCTTTTGTCAGTCAGAGCTGTCGGAAGCTCCCACTACTTCTTCGTAGCTCTAGGGACCATCCTCCTGAAACTCTGGATTAACTATCAAAGTTTCTCCATAGTATCTTTCAGGAGCTCTGATAGTCCCACAATGACGAGGTGGTGGTGGTACAAAAAAAGCTCCCACTACTTCTTCGTAGCTCTAGGGATCATCCTCCTGAAACTCTGGATTAACTATCGAAGTTTCTCCATAGTATCTTTCAGGAGCTCTGATGGTCCAACAACGACGAAGTGGTGGTGGTACAAAAGTGAATTATTTCAACAGTGTCTGGTATACTAGTTTCTTGTATCATCTACTCCCACTACGTTTTCAGATGCGCACTCTCTACCAATACCCAGTAGTTCACCCAGAACTACCTTACCGGTAAACTTATGGTCTATAATATAATCCTGGTCTAGGTAGATGGTATTCGTAGAAACGATTACCTTCCAAACCTCAAGATCATAAAACAGTCCACCTTATGCCTCCTAAGGGTAACCTATAAACAGATATACCTGAAACTACATCTCCATCTCATCCCTCTTGTCCTTTTGCACAAGTGCAGGACAACCCTATATCTCAAGACTCTATAGTGTCAGCTTTCGCTTAGACCATAGCTCTTTATAGGTCTGAGGCACTAATCTAGATGAGAGATAGTTTCAGATATAAGCTACTGTTTTAAGGTACAACCCCACCAAAAGGTGGGTAGTACACTTGGCAATATTCATCATACTACGGACCATGTCAAACAGGGTCTGATTCCTTCTCTCGGAGACTTTATTCTGACGTGTCATCCTTGGAGCATTTAACTGGGAGCTAATCCCATGCTCTCTCAGGATCCTATGGAACTCGTCCGATAGTGACTTATTCCTTCGATTAAATCGAAGAGTCTTCTATCGTCTAGACGCTCTTGGAACCATAGACGTCAAAATTAACTAACCCCCATACCTTTTGTGGCCCTTTTAGTTATTATGCCTTCCAGATTACACTCAGAGGTTAGAAGGATCTCCGATGAATCTGTGAACAGAAACTCGGCCTTCTTTCACCTCTGAATTTATCTGAGGCAGAATATCTAAATCAGAGGGGTCACAAATGGGATAGCTTCTCCGAAGGATTTAGATGAATTTCAATTAGACGCTGCAGCTGTCATGAAATCTATTTCCGAATTAGGATTAAATACAAAGAGATTTTTCTGATCTATTCCTCTAACTATGAAGCTATCTATTCAGTTTAAGATACACACAAACGGTGCTGTCTAAAACTAAAAACTTCACTTACCAAGGAGGAAACAGAACTACATCTCTAAAAAACAAAATCTGTATTTCGGAAAAACTAAGACATTTATATCTAACAGCTTCCGCAGCGGCTTATGGCATCAGTACCTATGTTAGGATTACTTCACTATAAAGTAGCCTTCTGCTTTCCTTGAATCTCTGTAGACTCGAAGTCTACATTCTAAGAAGCATAAGAACTGCTACTAGATGGTGACTCAAATCCTAACATCCTGAGGCCATACTCAATCTTCAAATACCCCCTATACTTGCTAAAACAGAAACACTTCCGTTATTAGCGTTACCAGACTTAGGAGTCCACACCAGTTTCTGCACTATAATAGTTTTCGATCTCTGATAAGTTACTTCCTTAGGTTCTTCTAAAGAAGGCCTAGGTTAAGCACTAAAGGCTTTGCCTTTAATCTTGGTCCCATCCTATGTCTCTTGAAAATCTCCTTAGAAGTTCTACGTTTATCATCTCTAACTTGTTAAAGCTAAAGTCTCTGATAACGCCTTCGAAGGTTCCAGACAAGGATGCAAGACAGACGTCTTCCACCACCTCGTCATCCGGTACTATGTCTTTGCAATCTAGTTCGATCTGGAACTCAAAGATGTGTTCCCGAACAAGCATACCCTCAGACATCTCGGTACCGACAAGTATCTTAGTGGAAAAGCGATTGGTCGACTGACTTCGCCTTCCAGACATCTAATGCAAGTAAAACTTAATTAGAGAAGACCCGGCATATCTCTGACTCGCTTCTAAAGAGTTGTCCGCAAGTCTGCTATAACATAGCACTTGCACATCTCCTTAGACTCTCGCCAGTCTTCATATGCCCTAGTTAGTGCCCTAGTGATATCTGGACCCATTAGGTCTAATACAGGGATACTTAGATTACATGCCAATGTACGTTTTTACTACCCTATGCATAAGCTAAAGAAAGTGCTTCGGCTCTACGTAGTTAGAGACCCGATAACTGGTTCTCTTATGGGATAGCGAATAGGGGAACTATATGGTTGAATGAAAACGAATGCAAAATAACTTATTTTATAGATTTTTAAAATAAACTAATTATATCCAAATGTCAGTGCTACCCTCACAGCGAAGACACCTCTATGAATTAATTTAACCATGTATGTAAGATCTCGGAATAGGCTGCACCTGTCCGAGGGGGCAGTGTGCAGGTCATCCGCTTACACGGGTCTTTACCTTGACCCCATCCAAATCTGCCAACTAAGGGCTTTGATGAACCATGGTTATCTTTTGGCCAGTATCACGTGATCACCATTGTCTTCGCAACGAATACCTCACGTGTACTTCGGATGCTTAACCACGAGCCTAGGCAATTACGGAACGGAAGTTCTAACGGCCCCCACGAGGGTGAGTAAAGCCTGAACCCTTGGCGCCGTAACCGCCATATCCCGAGGGAGATCACTAAGTAACTTGACATGGAAAAACACAGCTCTCACCCGAGGGGGTTGTTGAGTTATGCTCTCCCACCCGAGCACGAAGTGATTGGCCGTGGAGGCCAGGGAATCTCTAAAAGTCCTCTCTTGTATCCCTTATTAAATTTGAGGGTTATTTAATGCAAGTATGAGTGTACACTAAGGTCACGACAACCTATACACTAGACCCTGGTCATATCGTGCTCCCACTAGCATTTCAAGCCTTTTGCGAAGCATTAATCGATCTCGGAATATCATAGTCCCTGCCTCGAGTGGATTTCTCCACTCAAGGGTCACATTATATATCCCAAGAACATCGATGCTTTGCAAACTTGGCTATAACGCTAATGCCCTGGAGCCTAGCCTAAGGTCAAACTGACAGGAAAGGTCTTCCACTACTATGGCGCCTCGCTTATAAATTTGACGAATGATGTCATAGTAGAATTCCAACTCATTCTAGGTTTCGATGCTTGCCAAATAGGCACACCCGACTAATCGGGTGTTGACCTAATGGGGGCATAACCAAATGTGAGGAATTCATGCTATCATCAAGGGTCAATTAAATAATAGGCGTCACTAGTGGAATCCTATCCTAATAAGGTCGCTAGGACCCGAGGGGAAAGGGCATCCCTCTAACATAGATAATCAAATTATCGCATCGGGGTTCTCTACAGAATTATAAAGAACTACTGAAAGAAACAAGCACACAACTGAATCAAGTTCAGGATCCGACCCCTGAACCTGACTGGCACAGCGCAGGCTCTCTGTCTCCTTCGCAAGGTTCCTCGATCCGGTGCAAGCCTCTGTATACGATCTCTTGATGCTTTCTGCCCTTTGCCGTCATCGTGTACGCTTCGCCGGATCGCCATCGTCCTCCAAGATTCCGCTCATCTTCCCGGTGGTGGATCTCCACGGTACGTCCTCCTCTTCAATCTGTAATCGAAAAAGATCTAGTACGCTTCGAGCAAGTGCTCGCTCGTACACAATTTCCTAGAAAGAAAAGGAAAACAAACCTAGCAAAAAGCCTGGGAATCAAGGGTGGTAAATCTTCACCTCTTGCCCGACTATGGCTCTAAAATCTATCCACTCACAGAAGAAAAAACATCCAGACAAAATCGCTAACACGGGGTCCGACCCCCGGTAGCAAGCAATCACATATCTAGAATAATTTTAGAAGCGGTGCCCTACAAGAACGATTCATAGAACACACAAAAAATATACTATGCATGATCTACTCGTAGAACCCCGATGGCGGCACATACTATTCATTCGCGCACATGACGGTTTCATGAAAAACATGAAACGCACATCACTAGCGTGGCTCTGATACCAATTGTTGGATGTGAATCCGTGGTAGAGGCCCACAGCAGAAGCAAAGTGATAGGTCCGAGGACCGTGAGCGGTGTGCGTTACATATCAAAATTTTCATCGAAACGATCTATATATGCGTGTATGAAACTAGCATGGCAACTACGCGAACCCCTAACGACGATCTAACGCAAAAGAACAATCTAGCATGAATGCATGTTCTAATTATGTTAGATCTACTTGTTAGAGATCATACCTGCGTGCGGAATCTTTCACCGCGATAAATTTCTTCTTTGTCGATGGAGACGGGCTACGGATCTGCTCGATATAACTTCGGTGCGACGACCATAACTTTCTGGTCCGAACTCCGATTGGGCTGAAATTTGGAGCGAAGGTAGCCAGCTTCGAGACGCAACTTTTGCAACAAGTTTCACGTCGTTTGGACTTATGTAACTCCCGGAATAACAGAAACAACGCTGATTTTCTGTGCAGATTCTGGACAGCAAAAGGTTGCGGGAGACGCCTTCTAGTTCACCCGATCTCACACGATGCACGGTACCTCGTCGATGGATCTCTGAGTGCCTCCATACGATGAGCCTTCTCCTTCTACGAAACACCACGTGAGGAAGATGAGTCGCCATCCAATGGCGCAAGCGAGGGAGAGAGACACGAGAAAGGAGATGCGAAGAGAGAAGAGGGGCTTCGGTTTCCCCATGGCTTGCATGGCCGGCCCTAGGGCTTGCCCATGCTACTAATTTCGTGCACCCTCTCTCTCCTTCTCATATATAGGGCCGGCCTATCCATATGGATAAGGACAGTATAGATAAGGATGATTGATTCAAACCTTATCCCTATATATGAGATAAGGATAAGGACAGTATCTCTTCTTTATCTCTATCATTTCCTTGTTTTCGAAAACGATCAAAACCAGCCCGTTTTCTGCACCTCATAACCGGCCCCTTCATCGGAGGCAACAACCTCCCGAAACTAATGGGGCCGGCCTTGACCAGTCTCTCAACACTTAGGGCCGGCCCCCTTAGTGCATAGTGGTGCATGGTATGACCAAAACGCCCTTATGCCACTAGTTGGTCGTTCCTCGTGTACGAGACTTTGCAAGGCACACATAAGTGAAGTGCACCAGTGATTTCACTATTCTCTGAGGTTCCCGTAGGGTGCCCCTAGTGAAGTCAACTAGTCAACTCGCAACATGTCCCGGTGCATCGCACCCATGTGGCAAAGTCCACTTATGGCAAGGAATTGCTACATGCGTCTCTGCACTAACCTAGGGTTTCCCCTTAGTGCACACACGTAGCTACGCATCTACCGTGCACTAGTGCGAAGCACTCACGGAGCGTATGCTTGGACTTCTCGCTTCCTCTAACTACGTTCTGTGTTTCGAGGAGATGGTATAAGAACCATACATAATGTCGATAAGGTGGAACCTTCAGGGACCAGGGTTCATGGCTTCCAACTCAGACTCGATCGACACACTACCCGAGTGTACCATCGATCCTCTGAGTCCGAGTTAACCTGCGTAGCCACCCAGAGTGCGACGCAGGCTGCACTCCAATTCCCCGGACTTACTATGTTCTCCCTCATACCCCTGCTCTCCGCTTAGTATGGTAAACCCGCTGTCCCTCCACTTGGTGCCATGACGCAACTCGAGCGGTGGAGAATACCGTCAGACTCGAGTGCTCATATGACTCGGTTCCTTCCAGGTTGACCACATACATCGTACCTCCGATTACTCTGACGAGCAACCGGATCCGTCATCAGTCCAACTGATGACCACCTGGCCAGGGTTTAATACGACGTAGGTCAGACCAAGGAACGCACCTCCCGTTAGGGGTGTGGATAGCCTGCAGGAGTGACACGCTGATGCAACGCCAGCCGGGTAACCCAGTACACCGTGGTTTTGGATCACTGTATCCGGATCCTCACACATTGGTGCGCCAAAGCACCACACAACTGGTTAGTCCACCAGACATGGTTCCTTAGGGTTTAGGACCGTTTTACCCTAAGCAGAAACACGGTTTAGTGAACCGATGTCTGCTCATCGATCTGTGCACCGTGTTGGTTCCGTTCGGCCACAGACACTGTGCCTGGTAATGACCGTGGTGGAGACACCTACGCTCTGTCATCCCAACAGCTTATCCTGATAGTGCGACCAACCCTTATCAGAGCTGCGAACGTATTTAGCCATGGCTCTCTGTTCTGTAATCAGAACACGTACTAAGGTACGTACCAATATGCAATCCTATACTATCAACCATACATAGCTAAACTATAGGTTTTTACGAGCTATAGACCTCACCAATTCTAGCACGGGATCCTCAGAGGCAGCCAGTGGGCGACCTTGAGCTTCCCGGGGCAGTCCGCCGTTGTGCGGACTTAAAGCAAGACCGGGATCCTCAGAGGCAGCCAGTGGGCGACCTTGAGATTCCTGGGGAAGTCCGCTGCCTAGTGGACTCTAAACCTAACCGGGATTCTTCGCGTTCACCTGCCATGAACGGAAGCATCCTGGCGCGGGCATACCCCTTAAAGGGCAAGTCCGCCGAACAGGATCATCGAGGGAAATTAACCGGGCAGGGGGCAGCTAGCACTTATTAGTTTCCTTTTAAAATAAAAATGGTTTAAGTCTTTGAGTGTAGGGAAGTTTTTTTTGAAGTCATTTGGTTCGCTTATCGTTTTCCGGGCTCAGAGACTATTGAGTTTTAGCGAGCATGCCGAGTTTTTCGTTTGCATATACTTTAAAATAAAAAGGTTGAATCAAATTAGCTGCCTCGCCCGGGGTATCACTCTCGAGATCACTGTGAAACTCATAAAGCGGACTCATGAGCAACACAGAGAGAGAAAGAAACGCATAGGCGAGCTCAAAAAGTATTTTCATTCATTGTTTAAAAGTACATTGAAGGGGTTACAAAAGGATGGAACCTAGGTTAGGGCCAGCACCCGCGCCGTCGTTATTGCCGTGCTTCCTCTTCTTTGACCTTTCGGCCTTATACTTCTCAATGGCGTCCAGCGCGCCCTTCTGAATGAGCTCGCCCAGCTGCGACTGGAGGCGCTCTCGCTGGGTGTTGAGGTCGCAGAGATGTGCCTCCTTCAGTACCGCGATCTCGTCCCTGGAGGCCGCCACCAGGCTGCGGAGCTCGAGGACCTCTTTCTAGGCAGCCTCTTTGGCTTTGGTCGCCTCTTGTAGGTCCGCGAGGGCACGGGCACGAGCATCCTCGACCGAGACGAGCCCAGTGGTGAGGGTGGCAGCCCGCTGGCGCAGCTGGGCAACCTCTGTGTCAACAGAGGCGGCCTGCTGGCGCAGCCGGTCCACCTCAGCTCGGAGCTCGCCGGAGTGGTCCATCTGGTGAAGCCGGTGGATGTGCTCGTCTACTCTCCTCTTCGAGCCGTGGAGAGTGTCATCATAGGGAGCAACCGTGTCCCCCGCAACGCCAGCGACCTCATCGGCGAGGGCTCGGCTGACCCGCTCCACCTACGCCAATGTGAAACAGTTAGAGAAAGTCTTAGGAGAAATTTCGAACAGAGAGGGATTTAAGGCAAAGAAGTGTGAAGGTAATCTTACCTCGAGGAGCCGGTTGATGAGGGCGATGTAGGGAGTCCGGGCAAAAATGTTGCACCCCAGGATCTCCCGCGTGAAGTAGGGGGCACGCTCGGGGTCGCCTGAAGAGGAGCCCGCCTGGCTCACCTCGGTTGGGGCAGCCGGGGGAGGCGCATCGACGGCAGTAGCGGCGGGCTCGCCCCCTTGAGCGCCGGCACCCCCTTCCTTGATAAGGGGAGGCACGGCGGATCCCCCTTGCCCGGGCAAGTCTGGGTCCGAGGCTTTCGAGCTAGAGCTCGGAAGGTCGTCCAGGATGGCCCCCAGGTTCGGAGACCAGTAAACCAACCCGCCCAGCTCCGGGAGGATAGGAGCCTCGAGAGCAGAGGGAGCGGAGGGGGCAGTGGGCGCAGGCGCGCTGAAAGCGGCAGGCGCGGGCTCGGGCGCGGGCGCGCTGGGAGCCATAGGCGCGGGCGCGGGCGTGGGCACGGGCGCACAGGAATCAGTAGGCGCGGGCGTGGGCGCGCTGGCAGCAGAGGGCGCACTGGCAGCAGAGGGCGTGGGCGCAGGCGCGCTGGAAGCGGCAGGCGCGGGCTCGGGCACGGGCGCGCTGGGAGCCATAGGCGCGGGCGCGGGCGTGGGCGCGGGCGCGGGCGTGGGCACGGGCGCGGGCGTGGGCGCGGGCGCACTGGAATCAGCGAGCGCGGGCGCGGGCGCGCTGGCAGCAGAGGGCGCGGGCGCGCTGGGAGCCATAGGCGCGGGCGCGGGCGTGGCCACGGGCGCGCTAGCAGCAGAGGGCGCGTGCGCGCTAGCAGTAGCGGGCGCGGGCACGCTGCAGCCAGACGCATCCGGTATAGAGGGCGCGGGCGCGATGGGGGGCGCAGGCGCACTGGATGCAGCGTGCACTGGCGCACTGGGAGCAGACGCAGCCGGTGCGGTGGGCTCGGCAGCACGGGCCGGCGCTTCTCCTTCTTCTTCCTCTTTCTCGGCCGAGCTGGAATCCTTGCAGGATCCCAGGCCCGCTTCCTCCAGAGCGGCTTTCCTCCTCCGCTCCTCAGTGGCTCGCGCAAAGGCTTCGTGAGCTTTGCGGACGACATCGTCTTCCCCCGTCGGGCGGGCCGCCGGAGCCCTCTTCTTCTTCTTCTTTATGTGGGCGCCCTCCATCTCTGGGGTCATTACCGCGATAAAAAGGGGTTTAGAGAGGTCGCCCGGGAACCCGCGCATCAGCACCTCGGCCATTGGGGTTTCCACCTCCGCCATGCCAAGAAGGAGCTCGACGCGCGGGTGCTTAGGGTCGACCATCACAACTTGACATCGTGGGGGTTTCGAAATTGAGGAGTGCGTAGAGAGATTGGAACCTAAGAGAGAGTTCGCCTGACCTGGGGCAACCTCGCGGGATGGAGGCGGCGGCGAGGGAATGTCCTCCTCGCGGAGCATATCGATGGTGTCTTCATCGGCGAGCCTAATCGGGGAAGCCCGCTTCTTCTTCCCCTTCGTCGCCGAAGAGGTGTCGGCACCGGGGGTCATGGGAGCCGCCTTGGAGGTCACCCCGGCGCGGCGAGAGACCGCCACCTTCTGGCGCATGTTCTTCTGGCGGGTGGTGATGGCGCCAGTCCAGAGATCCTTCCAGAGGAAGGAGAAGTCCGGAGCCAGGATCTTCTCGGGAGTTCGCCCGTCGAGGAACTCCAAGATCGCCTTGTCGAGTGTTTGTTCTTGGGCCTCAAAGATACACTTCTTCCCTTTGGCACGGTACTCAGCGATCGCTTTGAAGTTGGGGAGGGGCGGCCTTCCGGGGTGAGCAGGAATGCCTGCGCAGGGACCTCGCCACTCCCCCGCGACGACGAAGGGGTACTCTTTCCAGTACCTATCCTTGTTTTCGACCGCGGAGAAGGGGAGCACCTCGCCGGAGCGGCCTGTGAGGTAGAACAGGCCGCAGCCCACCTCGTTGAAGACGGGCCCCGGCTTGAGAAACCACTTCTTCAGGAGGTAGGCGAGGGAGATCCTCACGTTAAGGGCTTCCTCGATTCGAGAAATCCCGTAGAGGATCCCCCATGAGTTTCCCGGAAGCTGGGCGGGGCATAAGCCCGCCAGCTCCAGTAGCTCGCTGGCCAAATGGTTCGGGGGGAGCCGGAGCCCTGACCAAACCTGCCCCACGGAGACCGCGGTACCGGAGAGCGGCTTCCCCGAGCGAGGGAGGGGCAAAATGGCGAGCTCCTGAGGAATTCCCACCGTAGTCCGCAGACTGTCAGGGACAGGCGCGCCCCCGATGTCGTGCAGCCAGATGACGGCGGGCACCTTGGGAGGAGCCTCGCCTTCAGTGTCGGAAGCGCGCACTGAGAGAGGAGCGACGTCGAGAGGCTCCTCTTGGGAGGGCGCAGCGGCAGCAGCAGCAGAAGAAGAAGCGGCAGCAGAGGAAGCCATGAGTGCAAGAGGGTGCTAGCGAGCTGCGAGCTGAAAGCTAAGGAGGAAGGGAGAGCTGTTTTTCACGTAGCGGTAAAAATCGCCCCCCATCTCCTATTTATAGGCAGGCGAGAGACAAGTGAATCGGGCCGCAGTTAATGCCCGAGCACGCCCAACGAGGCGACATGACGGTTGTCGAAGCGACAGCTCGTTTCTTTCCAATCGTCAAGCGCCACATGGGCCACACGTGGAAAAGGCTGCGCCGGCGCCGACGCTGTCCTTTACTGATAGAAAAAGGAGCGAATAAGAAGAAGACACGTGTCTCGCGCCGATCGGGATCTCATGATGAGATTTATTGTATCAGCATCGAGCCTCGCACCGCATTTAAGCTGAGGCGACCGTCGGAGATTCGGAGGGATACCCAAGTCACAAGATCGCCCGTGGCTGGTGCCCGCAGCTCGCCCGAAGCAAACCCTGGCCGTGTGTGACAAGCTCGCACCGGAAGGAGATCGCTTGTGGCTGACGCTCCCGGCCCGCCCAGCGTTTGTGAAATACTGGGAGTCAAAACTCTCGACGCAGTTCGCCCACGGCTGGTGCCCAAGCTCGCCCGAAGCAGACCCTGGCTGCGTGTGACAAGCTCGCACCAGAAGGAGATCACTCATGGCTGACGCACCCGGCCCGCCCAGCGTCTGTGAAATACTGGCAGTCAAAGCTCTCGGCGCAGATCACCCACGGCTGGCGCCCAAGCTCGCCCGAAGTAGACCCTGGCCGTGTGTGACAAGCTCGCACCGGAAGGAGATCGCTCGTGGCTGATGCTCCGGCCCACCCAGCGTTTGTGAAATACTGACAGTCAAAGCTCTCGGCGCAGACCGCCCACGGTTGGTGCCCGCAGTCCGCCAGGTGGAGGTCGCAAATGACTAGAACTCCCAATTCGACCATCGTGTGCAATAAGACTCCTAAGCGAGCGCCAAAGTCTCCTTGGTCGCTCCCTTAGGAGGGGGTAATGTTGGGGGTAGCTGAAATCTGCCCTGGAGTTCGCACCCCCCCTCCGCGCTCACCAAATCACCTTGACAGGGAGCGAGATCCACATTGGGCTAAAGGGGCCTTAGGCTAAAAGATCGCTCAGGAGCTCGCCCAAGCTTGCGTAGGAGTTCGCTGGAGATGGCAGCGGGAGTTAGACCGTCATGCATATAAAGATACCGGCACCACAAACGCCCCTAGCTCATACAGGAGCTCGCCCAAGCTCACGCAGGAGCTCGTCCAAGCTCGCGTAGGAGCTCGCCCAAGTTCGCCCTTGCCTGTGGATCTCATAGACCCCAGGATTCCAAGGGGTGGGGAACTCGCCCAGGAGCTCGCCCTCCCCCCCCCATGCTAACCAAATCACCTTGACAGGGAGCAAGCTCCACATTGGGCCGAAGGGGCCTTAGGCAAAGAGCTCGCTCAGGAGCTCGCCCAAGCTCGCTCAGGAGCTCGCCCAAGTTCGCTCAGGAGCTCGATCAAGCTCGCTCAGGAGCTCGCCCAAGCTCGCCAGAACTCCCCAGTTTATCGAAGAGGTCGCTCCCGTGAGGTCCGACTCTTGATAGATATGGAAGAGAAGGCGGAGCAATAGAGGGCGAGCTCGCCCTGGCTTCCCATCGGAGGTCGCCCACAGTGCACGAAGATCTCCCAGACTTGAATATTCCAGAATAGCCACCTAGCAGCAACAAGAAAGATGCTCTCCCCCACTCAAACCGCCTGGCAGGCTCGATGACAAAGAATGTCAGGGACGCGAGTACCAAGGACTGTCAGAGACCCACACGAGCCAGAACGTGGGGGTCTAGAAGGCTCTGGAAAGAATCTCCACGTGCCGGGCCGCGGTAGGTCGCCAATGTCTATAAATGCTCACCCCCAGGCTCAAGAGCACAGGTTCGAAACCCTTTTCCCTACCACTTTCGTCTACTAAAGCTCGCCGTTGTGCACATGAGACTGACTTGAGCGTCGGAGGGTCTACGCTCCTAAGGGAGCCAGCCGTTCTCACGCTTTTTCTTTGTCTTGCAGGTAGCCCGCACGGACCAGCAAAAAAATCCCCCGAACACGATCCATTCTTACTCATTCGTATGATCCATTCTAATTCATTCGTACAATCTATTCTATTTCATTCGTACAATCCATTCTTACTCATTCGTATGATCCATTCTAATTCATTCGGATGAATGTATCCATTCTAATTTATTCGTACGATCCATTCTAATTCATTCGTACGATCCATTCTAATTCATTCGTACGATCCATTCTAATTCATTCGTCCGATCCATTCTAATTCATACGCACGAATGTATCCATTCTAATTCATTCGTACGATCCATTCTAATTCATTCGTACGATCCATTCTAATTCATTCGTATGATCCATTCTAATTCATTCGTACGATCCATTCTAATTCATTCGCACGAATGTATCCATTCTAGTTCATTCGTACGATCCATTCTAAGAATGGATCCTACGAATGAATTAGAATAGATCGTGTGAAAGAATTAGAATGGATTGTATGAATGAATTAGAATGAATTCGTACGATCCATTCGAATTCATTCGCACGATCCATTCTAATTCATTCATACGATCCATTCTAATTCATTCATACAATCCATTCTAATTCTTTCACACGATCCATTCTAATTCATTCGTAGGATCCATTCTAATTCATTCGTACAATCTATTCTATTTCATTCGTACGATCCATTCTTACTCATTCGTATGATCCATTCTAATTCATTCGGACGAATGTATCCCTTCTAATTTATTCGTACGATCCATTCTAATTCATTCGTACGATCCATTCTAATTCATTCGTACGATCCATTCTAATTCATTCGTCCGATCCATTCTAATTCATTCGCACGAATGTATCCATTCTAATTCATTCGTACAATCCATTCTAATTCATTCGTACGATCCATTCTAATTCATTCGTAAGATCCATTCTAATTCATTCGCACGATCCATTCTAATTCATTTGCACGAATGTATCCAATCTAATTCATTCGTACGATCCATTCTAATTCATTCGTACAATCTATTCTATTTCATTCGTACGATCCATTCTTACTCATTCGTATGATCCATTCTAATTCATTCGGACGAATGTATCCATTCTAATTTATTCGTACGATCCATTCTAATTCATTCGTACGATCCATTCTAATTCATTCGTCCGATCTATTCTAATTCATTCGCATGAATGTATCCATTCTAATTCATTCGTACGGTCCATTCTAATTCATTCGCACAATCCATTCTATTTCATTCATACGATCCATTCTTACTCATTCGTATGATCCATTATGGATACATTCGTGCGAATGAATTAGAATGGATCGTACGAATAAATTAGAATGGATCGTACGAATA
Source organism: Chamaelirium japonicum (assembly GCA_947650365.1). Taxonomy (NCBI): domain Eukaryota; kingdom Viridiplantae; phylum Streptophyta; class Magnoliopsida; order Liliales; family Melanthiaceae; genus Chamaelirium; species Chamaelirium japonicum. The sequence continues at coordinate 623,128 of CANTAL010000118.1, forward strand.
AATTAGAATGGATACATTCGTCCGAATGAATTAGAATGGATCGTACGAATGAACTAGAATGGATACATTCGTGCGAATGAATTAGAATGGATCGTACGAATGAATTAGAATGGATCGTACAAATGAATTAGAATGGATCTTACGAATGAAGTAGAATGGATCGTACGAATGCACGATCCATGCTAATTCATTCGTTCGATCAATTCTAATTCATTAGCACGATCCATTCTAATTCATTCGTACGATCCATTCTAATTCATTCGCACGATCCATTCTAATTCATTCGTACGATCCATTCTAATTCTTTCACACGATCCATTCTAATTCATTCGTACGATCCATTCTAATTCATTCATACGATCTATTCTAATTCATTCGTACGATCCATTCTAATTTCATTCGTACGATCCATTCTAATTCATTCGCTCAAATGTATCCATTCTAATCCATTCGTACGATCCATTCTAATCCATTCGTACGATCCATTCTAATTCATTCGCATGAATGTAACCATTCTAATTCATTCATTTGATCCATTCTAATTCATTCGTATGATCCATTCTAATTCATTCGTCCGATCCATTCTAATTCATTCGCACGAATGTATCCATTCTAATCCATTCGTAAGATCCATTCTAATTTATTCGTACGATCCATTCTAATTCATTCGTACGATCCATTCTAATTCATTAATATGATCCATTCTAATTTATTCGTACGATCCATTCTAATTCATATGCACAAAGTTATCCATTCTAATTCATTCGTACGATCCATTCTAATTCAGGATCGTACGAATGAATTAGAATGGATATATTCGTGCGAATGAATTAGAATTGATCGTACGAAGGAATTAGAATGGATCGTGCGAATGAATTAGAATGGATCGTACGAATGAATTAGAATGGATCGTACGAATGAACTAGAATGGATACATTCGTGCGAATGAATTAGAATGGATCGTACGAATGAATTAGAATGGATCGTACGAATGAATTAGAATGGATCTTACGAATGAATTAGAATGGATCGTACGAATGAATTATAATTGATACATTCGTGCGAATGAATTAGAATGGATCAGACGAATGAATTAGAATGGATCAAATGAATGAATTAGAATGGTTACATTCATGCGAATGAATTAGAATGGATCATACGAATGGATTAGAATGGATCGTACGAATGGATTCAAATGGATACATTCGAGCGAATGAATTAGAATGGATCGTATGAATGAAATTAGAATGGATCGTACGAATGAATTAGAATAGATCGTACGAATGAATTAGAATGGATCGTACGAATGAATTAGAATGGATCGTACGAGTAAATTAGAATGGATACATTCGTCCGAATGAATTAGAATGGATCATACGAATGAGTAAGAATGGATCGTACGAATGAAATAGAATAGATTGTACGAATGAATTAGAATGGATCCTACGAATAAATTAGAATGGATCGTGTGAAAGAATTAGAATGGATTGTATGAATGAATTAGAATGGATCGTATGAATGAATTAGAATGGATCGTGCGAATGAATTCGAATGGATCGTACGAATTCATTCTAATTCATTCATACAATCCATTCTAATTCTTTCACACGATCCATTCTAATTCATTCGTACGTTCCATTTAAATTCATTAGCACGATCCATGCTAATTCATTCGTTCGATCAATTATAATTCATTAGCACGATCCATTCTAATTCATTCGTATGATCCATTCTAATTCCTTCGTACGATCCATTCTAATTCATTCGTACGATCTATTCTAATTCATTCGTACGATCCATTCTAATTCATTCGTACGATCCATTCTAATTCCTTTGTACGATCCATTCTAATTCATTCGTACGATCCATTCTAATTCATTCGTGCAATCCATTCTATTTCATTCGTACGATCCATTCTTACTTATTCGTACGATCCATTCTAATTCATTCACACGAATGTATCCATTCGTACGAATGAATTAGAATAGATTGTACGAATGAATTAGAATGGATCGTACGAATGAATTAGAATGGATCGTACGAAGGAATTAGAATGGATCGTACGAATGAACTAGAATGGATCGTACGAATGAATTAGAATAGATCATACGAATGAATTAGAATGGATCGTACGAAGGAATTAGAATGGATCGTACGAATGAATTAGAATGGATATATTCGTGCAAATGAATTAGAATGGATCGTATGAATGTATTAGAATGGATCGTATGAGTGAATTAGAATGGATCGTACGAATGAATTAGAATGGATTGTATGAATGAATTAGAATGGATCGTACGAATGAATTAGAATGGATCATACGAATTAATTAGAATGGATCATATGAATGAATTAGAATGGATCGTACGAATGAATTAGAATGGATACATTCGTGCGATCCATTCTAATTCATTCGCACAATCCATTCTATTTCATTCGTACGATCCATTCTTACTCATTGGTAAGATCCATTCTAATTCATTCGCACGAATGTATCCATTCTAATTCATTCGTACGAATCCATTCTAATTCATTCGCACGATCTATTCTAATTCATTCGCATGAATGTAACCATTCTAATTCATTCGTACGATCCATTCTAATTCATTCGTACGATCCATTCTAATTCTTTCACACGATCCATTCTAATTCATTCACACGAATGTATCCATTCGTACGAATGAATTAGAATAAATTGCGAATGAATTAGAATGGATCATACGAATGAATTAGAATGGATCGTATGAATGAATTAGAATGGATCGTACGAATGAATTAGAATGGATCGTGCGAATGAATTCGAATGGATCGTACGATCCATTCTAATTCATTCATACAATCCATTCTAATTCATTCGCACGAATGTATCCATTCTAATCCATTCGTACGATCCATTCTAATCCATTCGTACAATCCATTCTAATTCATTCGCACAAATGTATCCATTCTAATTCATTCGTACGATCCATTCTAATTCATTTGTACGATCCCTTCTAATTCATTCGTACGATCCATTCTAATTCATTCGTATGATCCATTCTAATTAATTTGTATGATCCATTCTAATTCATTCGTATGATCCATTTTAATTCATTCGTACGATCCATTCTAATTCATTCGTACGATCCATTCTAATTCATTCGTACGATCCATTCTAATTAATTTGTATGATCCATTCTAATTCATTCGTACGATCCATTCTAATTCATTCGTACGATCCATTCTAATTCATTCGCACAATCCATTCTATTTCATTCGTACGATCGATTCTTACTCATTGGTATGATCCATTCTAATTCATTCGCACGAATGTATCCATTCTAATTCATTCGTACGAATCCATTCTAATTCATTCGTACAATCCATTCTATTTCATTCGTACGATCCATTCTTACTCATTCGTATGATCCATTCTAATTCATTCGCACGAATGTATCCATTCTAAATCATTCGTACGATCCATTCTAATTCATTCGTACGATCCATTCTAAATCATTCGTACAATCCATTCTATTTCATTCGTACGATCAATTCTAATTCTTTAGCACGATCCATTCTAATTCATTCGTACGATCCATTCAAATTCATTCGCACGATCCATTCTAATTCATTCGTACAATCCATTCTATTTTATTCGTATGATCCATTCTTACTCATTCGTATGATCTATTCTAATTCATTCGCATGAATGTATCCATTCTAATCCATTCGTACGATCCATTCTAATCCATTCGTACGATCCATTCTAATTCATTCGCATGAATGTAACCATTCTAATTCATTCATTTGATCCATTCTAATTAATTTGTATGATCCATTCTAATTCATTCGTCCGATCCATTCTAATTCATTCGCACGATTGTATCCATTGTAAACCATTCATACGATCCATTCTAATTTATTCGTACGATCCATTCTAATTCATTCGTAAGATCCATTCTAATTCATTCTTACGATCCATTCTACTTCATTCGTACGATCCATTCTAATTCATTCGCACGAATGTATCTATTCTAGTTCATTCATACGATCCATTCTAATTCATTCGTACGATCCATTCTAATTCATTCGCACGATCCATTCTAATTCATTCATACGATCCATTCTAATTCATTCGTACGATCCATTCTAATTCATTCGCACAAATGTATCCATTCTAATTCATTCGTACGATCCATTCTAATTCATTCGCACGATCCATTCTAATTCATTCGTACGATCCATTCTAATTCTTTCACACGATCCATTCTAATTCATTCGTACGATCCATTCTAATTCATTCACACGATCCATTCTAATTCATTCGTACGATCCATTCTAATTCATTCATACGATCCATTCTAATTCATTCGCACAAAAGTATCCATTCTAATTCATTCGTACGATCCATTCTAATTCATTCGCACGATCCATTCTAATTCATTCGTACGATCCATTCTAATTCATTCACACGATCTGTTCTTATTCATTCGCACAATCCATTCTAATTCATTTGCAAGAATGTCTCCATTCTAATTCATTCGTACGATCCATTCTAATTCATTCGTACGATCCATTCTAATTCATTCGTATGATCCATTCTAATTAATTCGTATGATCCATTCTAATTCATTCGTAGGATCCATTCTACTTCATTCATACAATCCATTCTAATTCATTCGTACGATCCATTCTAATTCACTCATACGATCCATTCTAATACATTTATACGATCCATTCTAATTCATTTGCACGAATATATCCATTCTAATTCATTCGTACGATCCATTCTAATTCCTTCGTACGGTCCATTCTAATTCATTCGTACGATCTATTCTAATTCATTCGTACGATCCATTCTAATTCATTCGTACGATCCATTCTAATTCCTTCGTACGATCCATTCTAATTCATTCGTACGATCCATTCTAATTCATTCGTACGAATGGATACATTCGTGTGAATGAATTAGAATGGATCGTACGAATGAGTAAGAATGGATCGTACGAATGAAATAGAATGGATTGCACGAATGAATTAGAATGGATCATACGAATGAATTAGAATGGATCGTGTGAAAGAATTAGAATGGATCGTACGAATGAATTAGAATGGATCGTGCGAATGAATTAGAATAGATCGTACGAATGAATTAGAATGGATCGTACGAAGGAATTAGAATGGATCGTACGAATGAATTAGAATGGATATATTCGTGCAAATGAATTAGAATGGATCATACGAATGAGTAAGAATGGATCGTACGAATGAAATAGAATAGATTGTACGAATGAATTAGAATGGATTGTATGAATGAATTAGAATGGATCGTACGAATGAATTAGAATGGATCATACGAAGGAATTAGAATGGATCGTGCGAATGAATTAAAATAGATCGTACGAATGAATTAGAATAGATCGTACGAATGAATTAGAATGGATCGTACGAAGGAATTAGAATGGATCGTACGAATGAATTAGAATGGATATATTCGTGCAAATGAATTAGAATGGATCGTATGAATGTATTAGAATGGATCGTACGAATGAATTAGAATGGATCGTGTGAAAGGATTAGAATGGATCGTACGAATGAATTAGAATGGATCGTGCGAATGAATTAGAATGGATCGTACGAATGAATTAGAATGGATACATTTGTGCGAATGAATTAGAATGGATCGTACGAATGAATTAGAATGGATCGTATGAATGAATTAGAATGGATACATTCGTGCGAATGAATTAGAATGGATTGAACGAATGAATTAGAAGGGATCGTACGAATGAATTAGAATGGATCAAATGAATGAATTAGAATGGTTACATTCATGCGAATGAATTAGAATGGATCGTACGAATGGATTAGAATGGATCGTACGAATGGATTAGAATGGATACATTCGAGCGAATGAATTAGAATGGATCGTACGAATGAATTAGAATGGATCGTACGAATGGATTAGAATGGATCCTATGAATGGATTAGAATGGATACCTTTGTGCATATGAATTAGAATGGATCGTACGAATGGATTAGAATGGATCATATTAATGAATTAGAATGGATCGTACCAATGAATTAGAATGGATACATTCGTGCACGATCCATTCTAATTCATTCGCACGAATGTATCCATTCTAATTCATTCGTACGATCCATTCTAATTCATTCGTACGATCCATTCTAATTCTTTCACACGATCGTACGATCCATTCTAATTCATTCACACGAATGTATCCATTCGTACGAATGAATTAGAATAGATTGTACGAATGAATTAGAATGGATCGTACGAAGGAATTAGAATGGATCGTACGAATGAATTAGAATGGATCGTACGAATGAATTAGAATGGATCGTACGAAGGAATTAGAATGGATCGTACGAATGAATTAGAATGGATATATTCGTGCAAATGAATTAGAATGGATCGTATGAATGTATTAGAATGGATCGTATGAGTGAATTAGAATGGATCGTACGAATGAATTAGAATGGATCGTATGAATGAATTAGAATGGATACATTCGTGCGAATGAATTAGAATGGATTGTGCGAATGAATAAGAACAGATCGTGCGAATGAATTAGAATGGATCGTACAAATGAATTAGAATGGATCGTGCGAATGAATTAGAATGGATCGTACGAATGAATTAGAATGGATACATTTGTGCGAATGAATTAGAATGGATCATACGAATGAATTAGACTGGATCGTATGAATGAATTAGAATGGATCGTACGAATGAGTAAGAATGGATCGTACGACTGAAATAGAATGGATTGCACGAATGAATTAGAATGGATCGTACGAATGAATTAGAATGGATCGTGTGAAAGAATTAGAATGGATTGTATGAATGAATTAGAATGGATCGTACGAATGAATTAGAATGGATCGTACGAAGGGATTAGAATGGATCGTACGAATGAATTAGAATGGATATATTCGTGCAAATGAATTAGAATGGATCGTATGAATGTATTAGAATGGATCGTATGAGTGAATTAGAATGGATCGTACGAATGAATTAGAATGGATCGTATGAATGAATTAGAATGGATACATTCGTGCGAATGAATTAGAATGGATCGTGCGAATCAATTAGACTGGATCGTGCGAATGAATAGGAATAGATCATACGAATGAATTAGAATGGATCGTACGAATTAATTAGAATGGATACATTCGTGCGAATGAATTAGAATGGATTGTATGAATGAATTAGAATGGATCGTACGAATGAATTAGAATGGATCATACGAATTAATTAGAATGGATCATACGAATGAATTAGAATGGATCGTACGAATGAATTAGAATGGATTGTACGAATGAATTAGAATGGATACATTCGTGCGAATGAATTAGAATGGATTGTGCGAATGAATAAGAACAGATCGTGCGAATGAATTAGAATGGATCGTACGAATGAATTAGAATGGATCATGCGAATGAATTAGAATGGATCGTACGAATGAATTAGAATAGATACATTTGTGCGAATGAATTAGAATGGATCGTACGAATGAATTAGAATGGATCGTATGAATGAATTAGAATGGATCGTACGAATGAATTAGAATGGATCGTGCGAATGAATTAGAATGGATCGTACGAATGAATTAGAATGGATCGTACGAATGAACTAGAATGGATACATTCGTGCGAATGAATTAGAATGGATCGTACGAATGAATTAGAATGGATCGTACGAATGAATTAGAATGGATCTTACGAATGAATTAGAATGGATCGTACGAATGAATTAGAATGGATCGTACGAATGAATTAGAATGGATACATTCGTGCGAATGAATTAGAATGGATCGGACGAATGAATTAGAATGGATCATACGAATGAATTAGAATGGATCGTACGAATGAATTAGAATGGATCGTATGAATAAATTTGAATGGATACATTCGTCCGAATGAATTAGAATGGATCATACGAATGAGTAAGAATGGTTTGTACGAATGAAATAGAATAGATTGTACGAATGAATTAGAATGGATCCTATGAATGAATTAGAATGGATCGTGTGAAAGAATTAGAATGGATTGTATGAATGAATTAGAATGGATTGTATGAATGAATTAGAATGGATCGTGCGAATGAATTCGAATGGATCGTACGAATTCATTCTAATTCATTCATAGGATCCATTCTATTTCTTTCACACGATCTATTCTAATTCATTCGTAGGATCCATTCTAATTCATTCGTACAATCTATTGTATTTCATTCGTACGATCTGTTGGGGGTAGCTGAAATCTGCCCTGGAGTTCGCACCCCCCCTCCGCGCTCACCAAATCACCTTGACAGGGAGCGAGATCCACATTGGGCTGAAGGGGCCTTAGGCTAAAAGATCGCTCAGGAGCTCGCCCAAGCTCGCGCAGGAGTTCACTGGAGATGGCAGCGGGAGTTAGACCGTCATGCATATAAAGATACCGGCACCACAAACGCCCCTAGCTCATACAGGAGCTCGCCCAAGCTCGCGCAGGAGCTCGCCCAAGTTCGCCCTTGCCTGTGGATCTCATAGACCCCAGGATTCCAAGGGGTAGGGAACTCGCCCAGGAGCTCGCCCTCCCCCCCCATGCTAACCAAATCACCTTGACAGGGAGCGAGCTCCACATTGGGCCGAAGGGGCCTTAGGCAAAGAGCTCGCTCAGGAGCTCGCCCAAGCTCGCTCAGGAGCTCGCCCAAGTTCGCTCAGGAGCTCGATCAAGCTCGCTCAGGAGCTCGCCCAAGCTCGCTCAGGAGCTCGCCCAAGCTCGCCAGAACTCCCCAGTTTATCGAAGAGGTCGCTCCCGCGAGGTCCGACTCTTGATAGATATGGAAGAGAAGGCAGAGCAATGGAGGGCGAGCTCGCCCTGGCTTCCCACTGGAGGTCGCCCACAGTGCACGAAGATCTCCCAGACTTGAATATTCCAAAATAGCCACCTGGCAGCAACAAGAAAGATGCTCTCCCCCACTCAAACCGCTTGGCAAGCTCGACGACAAAGAATGTCAGGGACGCGAGTACCAAGGACTGTCAGAGACCCACGCGAGCCAGAACGTGGGGGTCTAGAAGTATCTGGAAAGAATCTCCACGTGTCGGGCCGCGGTAGGTCGCCAATGTCTATAAATGCTCACCCCCAGGCTCCAGAGTACAGGTTCAAAACCCTTTTCCCTACCACTTTCGTCCACTAAAGCTCGCCGTTGTGCACCTGAGACTGACTTGAGCGTCGGAGGGTCTGTGCTTCTAAGGGAGCCAGCCGTTCTCACGCTTTTTCTTTGACTTGCAGGTAGCCCACACGGACCAGCAAAAAAATCCCCCGAATATTTGGCACCGTCTGTGGGATCTTTCGACTGGTTCCGACGAGAACGCCCACGACCACACGGTTAGACATCGGAGGCTCTCGTAACCCAAAGATGGCTCCGGCGACAAGGGGACGCCGGCGACCGAGGACCCGTGCGAGGTCTGCGCTCAGCGAACCTCCTGTTGAGACCCCCCAGCCCCATGTCCCGCTCAGTGACCAGCTCCTGTTGGAGATGCTGGCTACCCAGCGGGCAATGATGGATGAACTGATGCGACTCCGTCAGGTTCCGGCGGCCAGCCGACTGTCTGGGCCGGCGAAAACGGCATCTTCGGTGCGACCACCAGCATCAACATCGCGCCCGCCCACGACCATTTCGGCTCGGCAGGTTTCCCGTCCGGAACCCCCGGTCGAGAGAGCGGTCGTGCGCGGGGTGCCGAAAACCCCGCTTACGAGGCTGTAAAAGCTAGTAACCCAGCAGTCTAGCAACCAGGCGACCTCGCAGGCGACCATCCCTCGTCACCGTAGCCGGAGCACCGATTCTAACGAGTCGGAGGCAAGGTCTCTAGAGCGGGATCGTGACCCGCGTCATCGGCGACGTGGGAAAGATCCCGCGGTGGCTATACCTTCCGAAGCTCGAGAGGCAATGGCCTCCCACAGACCAACCGCCACGATGAAGGAATCCGCGGGCGAACAGCGAGGAGGCCGCCGAGCGGTAGCCCCCGAGGGTCACCGCGGGGCGGATCCGAACCTCCCTCGAGGGAGCGTGCACGGCCGCCTAGGACCTGCGCAGCAGCCTCTGGGAGTTTTCCCCGGGCACTGGCAGCGACCTAACATGACGGTAGACCTGCTGGAGGACCTCGCCGCCCACGGGGGTAGCTCGCCCTTCACGAGCGAGGTACACCAAGGAGGTTTCCCTCACCATTGGATCCCGCCTAAGTTTGTACTGTTCGATGGATCGCAAGATCCAGTCGACCACCTATTGGCTTACCGGAAGCTGTTATTCTTCCGGGACCAAGATCATGTTTTGTGCCGGGCTTTCCCTAGCAGCTTGACGGGATCGGCGTTAAATTGGTTCCACAAATTGCCGTCGGGCACCATTCCAGACTTCCCAACTCTCTCCAAGTTGTTTCTGGAGCAGTACCGGTGCAACAGACAGCCCCCTAAGAGGATCGAGTCCCTCTTCACTTTATCCATGGGAACCCACGAAACTCTTCGAAGCTTCGCGACGCACTTCCAAAGTGCCTACCTCGCTCTGGAGGACACTGTCGGCCAAGATCGCACGACGGTGAGCGCGTTCCGGAACGCCCTCCCCGAGGGAAACAAGCTTCATGACGCCCTGGTAATCAAGGATCCCCACACGATGGTCGAGCTATTCGCCCTTGTCCAGCAGCACATTAAGCTCGAAGATGCGGTGTTAGACCGAAAGGGAAAGGCAGTCGAGCAGCGACCTCCTCCGGCTCTGCGACCTCTCGTCGTTAAGGCCGTGGAGAGGCGGGAGGTGCCACAGGTGGCACCTTTGCCCGGACCGCCTGCAGCTCCTGTCGTACAATCCGTGGAAGCCCCCCCGGTGGTCGCTGGAAGGCCGGCGAACTGGCACCTGCCTCCGGGTCCCGGGGAGCGGGATTTCACCGTATTAACCCATACTCCAGGGCAAATCTTTCACCAGATTCGGAACGAACCATTCTTTCAGTATCCACCCCCCCTGCAGGTCGGGGAGCCCGGCTCAACCGACAATTCGCGGCGGTGCGCCTTTCATCGCAGCCCCGGGCATCACACCAACAGATACCGGGCTCTGAAGAACCACCTCGAGGACTTGGTCACCCAGGGCCATTTGGATCAGTTTATTTTGCCTCCAAGGAGGTTCAAGGTGATACCGGCACGGGCTCCTCGGGAGGGAGATCGCCCGGGGCCCGCTGAGCCCGCCCTGCCTCCACCTCCCCCGGGAGGGCCGACGGTCTGTCACACCATCAGCGGGCGCCTAAATGGCCCAAGATCTAGCAACGAGGTTCGGCGACAAGTTAGAGAGATGGAGCGGGCTCAGAAGGTATTCTCCGTTTCTCTAACTCCTGTACTGCACCGAACGCCGAGGGTAGAAGCCCGAGACTTTATTTGGATCTCGGAGGAGGACATGGCCGGGGTCGTTACGCCCCACAATGACCCCCTTGTCATACGCCAAATGATGGTAAACATCGAAGTAAGGCGGGTCCTGGTTGACCCAGGAAGTGCCGTAGACATCCTGTTCTTGTCGGCCTTCCAGCGAATAGGACTGAGACAAATTGATATGTCCCCCTCAACGGGCTCGCTCACTAGTTTCACTGGTGAGGTCGCTAAGGTGGTAGGGGAGATAACCCTCACCGTAACGGCGGGCCCGGAGGTACGTCAAGTCCGTTTCGCGGTGGTGGACGGGCAGTTCACTTTCAATGCCATCCTAGGGCGACCCTGGTTGAGGCAGATGAAAGCGGTGTCCTCGCCTAATCACCAGGCCCTCAAGTTTCCCACAAACGGAGGGGTCGTGGTAATTCGAGGAGACCAGGTCGCTGCTACCAGGTGCGAGCAGGACGTCTTTCACCTCGCAGACGTGGAGGTCGCTGAGGCCAAGAGGCCCGCGCCCTTCTAGCAATTAACGCCCACCTCAAGCGGGCTCCCTCAAAGCCCGAGAGAGGTCGCCTCGCTTAGATCCCCCACTCCACCCCCGGGTGGGAGCGGCGTGGATTTTGAGCTCGAGGAGAAAGGCCGCCTACCAGGGACCCAGAGAGGAAGTTTTCCCATTGCCGAGCCGCTACAAGAAGTCAACATCGGAAGCGAGGACGGACCGAGGATTGTTAGTCTCGGGACCTCGCTAACCAAGGGCGAGGTCCTGGCCTTGACCGACATACTCAGGGAATACCATGACGTATTCGCCTGGAGCTTCGCGGACATGCCATGGATTGACCCGGAGGTCGCCTGTCATCGTCTGTACACCATGAAAGAGTTCCCGCCGATCAAGCAAAAAGCTCAGCACATACCGGCTGCGAAGTCCATCACAGTGGCGGCGGAGATGGACAAGCTAGAGCGAGCTGGCTTTATTCGCGAGGCGCACTTTCCCGAGTGGATCTCCAACATCGTGGCGGTGCCAAAGAAGAGCGGGGCGGTCTGAGTGTGCATTGACTTCTCCGACCTCAATAAAGCATGCCCGAAGGATAGTTTTCCCCTTCCACGGATAGGCGTGCTGGTCGACGGAGCTGTCGGGTTCCAGGCCCTGTCCTTCATGGATGGATATTCTGGGTATAACCAGATACCTCTCCACGTCGACGATCAAGAGAAGACCGCCTTCTATTCTGGGGCGGGCTACCAGAAGCTATTCTGCTATCGAGTGATGCCTTTTGGATTTAAGAACGCTGGAGCCACCTACCAAAGGTTAGTCACTCAGATGTTTAAGGGTCAGATCGGCAGGAATGTCGAAGTTTATGTAGACAACCTCCTGGTGAAAAGTCGAGAGCGAGAGGGGCATATCGCCGATCTCCGCGAAACCTTCGAAGTGCTGAGAAAGTACCAAATGAGGCTGAACCCGGCAAAGTGCGCATTCGAGGTGACTTCTGGGAAATTCCTAGGGTACCTGGTCACCCACAGGGGGATCGAGGCGGACCCTGGGCAAATCCGAGCACTTGTCGAGATACCCGCACCAAGAACCCGGCAGGAAGTCCAGAGGTTGAGCGGGCGAATCGCCGCGCTCAATCGATTCATCTCCAAATCCTCAGACAACTGCCGACCTCTTTTCGAGCTACTACGAAAAGGAGTGAGCATTTATTGGGATGAAAAGTGCGAGCGCGCCTGTCAAAAGATCAAGGATTATCTGGCGAGCCCGCCAATCCTAGCGGCACCAAAAGATGGCGCCGAGCTTGGCGTGTATCTCGCGGTCATAGAGAATGCGGTAAGCGGGGTCCTTGTTGTGGAAGAAGCAAAGGTGGAGCGGCCTGTCTACTTTGTAAGCCACACAATGCTTCCCGCCGAGCTCCGGTATCGACCAATCGAGAAGGTCGCATTGGCCTTGGTCCTTACCGCAAGGAAGCTTCACCCCTACTTCTCGGTGCACACTGTCAAGGTCATCACGGAGCACCCACTAAAGAGCGCGCTCTCCAGACCCTCGGTAGCCGGTAGGCTCTACCGATGGTCCGCCGAGCTCGCCGCCTATGGTTTGGAGTATGTCCCTCGAGTTGCCGTCAAAGGGCAGGCTCTCGCCAATTTCTTGGCGGACTTCCCCATAGAAGAACCGGTCCACTACCAGGAGGATGAGCCAACTGAGGCACATCCTGGGAAGGCGAGGTTCTTGGACAACCTAGGCGAGCTTCCTCCAACTAAGCATTCAGAGATGGGGGGCTGGGAATTATTCTTCGATGGATCCTCCAACGCTTTGGGGGCCGGGATTGGGGTTGCACTGATCGCTCAATCGGTAATTCTTGAGAAGTCAGTCCGGCTAGATTTCGCGACAACCAACAATGAGGCAGAGTATGAGGCACTGCTTGCCGGACTAGAGCTCGCTCAAGAAGTAGGCGCCAAACAGTTAAAGGTTTTCAGTGATTCCCAGCTGATCATTTGTCAAATCAATGGAGAGTACGCCTCCTGGGATACGCGAATGGCGGGCTACGTGGATCTGGTAAAAGGAAAGGCCACAGAGTTCGAAAAGATCTCCTTTGAGCAAATCCCTCGAGCCGATAATAGGCGAGCTGATGCATTGGCAAATGCTGCCTCCCTGTTGGGAACATCAGAAGCTCGCCAGATTCTCATCGAGGTCCAGAATCAGTCTCGGCTCCGACTGATAGAGCCCGCTGTTAACCAAGTCTCTGCCGACATATTACCCAGCGGGTGGACCGCCCCCATTCTTCGTTTTCTCCAGAAGGGTGAGCTTCCAGAGGATAAAGAGGAAGCCCAACGAGTGGAGAAATGCGTTGGGCGCTACCTCATTAACTGGGATCGCCTTTTTCGAAGATCTTTTGGCGGGCCAAATCTTCGTTGCGTCGAGAGCCCGGAGACCGAAGAAGTTTTGAATTGCATTCACTCGGGCGAGCTGGGAAACCACGCTGGTGGGCGGTCTCTAGCTGCGAAAGTACGGAGGCAAGGATACTGGTGGCCCACTCTGGAGCAAGATGCCTTGAAGGTTGCATAAAGCTGCATCCAATGTCAGAAGCACGCCACGACAAATCATATGCCCGCAGAAGAACTGCATCCTCTGGCGAGCCCCTGGCCGTTTCAACAATGGGGGTTAGATATTGTGGGTCCTTTCCCTGTATCAGCCCGGCAGAAGAAATTCATCTTAGTAGCTACGGACTACTTTACCAAATGGGTGAAAGCGGTCCCGATAGCTAAGATAGGTGAGAAACAAGTGAAAGACTTCCTTTGGAAGAATATTTTCTGCCGGTTCAGGCTGCCCCGAGTACTCATCACCGACAATGGTCGCCAGTTCGACAATCACTTGATCAGAAGCTTTTGCGTTGAATATGGAGTTGACCTAAGGTTCTGTTCCCCAAGGTACCCTCAAAGCAATGGGCAGGCCGAGGCTACGAATCGTGTAATCCTAGACAACCTCAAGAAAAGGCTGGAAGGGAAGAAAGGATTGTGGGAGCAGGAGCTCGATGGAGTCTTATGGGCCTATCGCACCACTCCACGTCGCTCAACTAACGAGTCCCCTTTCAGTCTCACTTTTGGTTGCGAAGCCGTGCTACCCGTAGAAGCCGAACTGCCCACTGAAAGAATTCTTGTGTCAAAGGAGGTCGACAACGACAAACTGCTCGCCGACTCCCTCGATCAACTCGAAGAAAGACGAGAGCACGCCAATCTACACCTTGCCGGATATAGGCAGGAAATGAAGCGCGCATATGACAAAAGAGTCCGCCATCGGGCATTCAAGGCTGGCGATCTGGTGATGAGGTAGGTGTTCGCAAACACGCAAGTGCCTAATGCAGGAAAGCTCGCGGCAAACTGGGAAGGCCCCTACATAGTACACAAAGCAGGAAGCTCGGGGGCTTACCGGTTGATGACCGCTGAAGGCGACCTGTTAGAGCGACCTTGGAATGCTTTACACCTTCGCAAGTTTTATGCATAAGACTAAGGAATTTTGTAAATCATCTTCTGAAGTTATGAATGAACGATGAAGGTTTCAACAAGGAATTTAACTCGATAGCTCGGCGCAGCATAGAGCTCGCATGATCTATAAAGTATAGTCCGCCGTTGTGCGGACTTAAAGCAAGACCGGGATCCTCAGAGGCAGCCAGTGGGCGACCTTGAGCTTCCCGGGGCAGTTCGCCATTGTGCGGACTTAAAGCATGACCGGGATCCTCAGAGGCGGCCAGTGGGCGACCTTGAGCTTCCCGGGGCAGTTCGTCGTTGTGCGGACTTAAAGCAAGACCGGGATCCTCTGAGGCGGCCAGTGGGCGACCTTGAGCTTCCCGGGGCAGTCCGCTGTTGCGCGGACTTAAAGCAAGACCGGGATCCTCAGAGGCAGCCAGTGGGCGACCTTGAGCTTCCCGGGGCAGTCCGCCGTTGTGCGGACTTAAAGCAAGACCGGGATCCTCAGAGGCAGCTAGTGGGCGACCTTGAGATTCCTGGGGAAGTCCGCTGCCTAGTGGACTCTAAACCTAACCGGGATTCTTCGCGTTCACCTGCCATGAACGAAAGCATCCTGGCGCGGGCATACCCCTCAAAGGGCAAGTCCGCCGAACAGGATCATCGAGGGAAATTAACCGGGCAGGGGGCAGCTAGCACTTATTAGTTTCCTTTTAAAATAAAAATGGTTTAAGTCTCTGAGTGTAGGGAAGTTTTTTTTGAAGTCATTTGGTTCGCTTATCGTTTTCCGGGCTCAGAGACTGTTGAGTTTTAGCGAGCATACCGAGTTTTTCATTTGCATATACTTTAAAATAAAAAGGTTGAATCGAATTAGCTGCCTCGCCCGGGGTATCACTCTCGAAATCGCTGCGAAACTCCTAAAGCGGACTCATGAGCAACACAGAGAGAGAAAGAAACGCATAGGCGAGCTCAAAAAGTATTTTCATTCATTGTTTAAAAGTACATTGAAGGGGTTACAAAAGGATGGAACCTAGGTTAGGGCCAGCACCCGCGCCGTCGTCATCGCCGCGCTTCCTCTTCTTTGACCTTTCGGCCTTATACTTCTCAATGGCGTCCAACCCGCCCTTCTGAATGAGCTCGCCCAGCTGCGATTGGAGGCGCTCTCGCTGGGTGTTGAGGTCGCGGAGATGTGCCTCCTTCAGCACCGCGATCTCGTCCCTGGAGGCCGCCACCAGGCTGCGGAGCTCGAGGACCTCTTTCTGGGCGGCCTCTTTGGCTTTAGTCGCCTCTTGTAGGTCCGCGAGGGCACGGGCACGAGCATCCTCGACCGAGGCGAGCCCAGTGGTGAGGGTGGCAGCCCGCTGGCGCAGCTGGGCAACCTCTGTGTCAACAGAGGCGGCCTACTGGCGCAGCCGGTCCACCTCAGCTCGGAGCTCGCCGGAGTGGTCCATCTGGTGAAGCCGGTGGATGTGCTCGTCTACTCTCCTCTTCGAGCCGTGGAGAGTGTCATCATAGGGAGCAACCGTGTCCCCCGCAACGCCAGCGACCTCATCGGCGAGGGCTCGGCTGACCCGCTCCACCTACGCCAATGTGAAACAGTTAGAGAAAGTCTTAGGAGAAATTTCGAACAGAGAGGGATTTAAGGCAAAGAAGTGTGAAGGTAATCTTACCTCGAGGAGCCGGTTGATGAGGGCGATGTAGGGAGTCCGGGCAAAAATGTTGCACCCCAGGATCTCCCGCGTGAAGTAGGGGGCACGCTCGGGGTCGCCTGAAGAGGAGCCCGCCTGGCTCACCTCGGTTGGGGCAGCCGGGGTAGGCGCATCGATGGCAGTAGCGGCGGGCTCGCCCCCTTGAGCGCCGGCACCCCCTTCCTTGATAAGGGGAGGCACGGCGGATCCCCCTTGCCCGGGCAAGTCTGGGTCCGAGGCTTTCGAGCTAGAGCTCGGAAGGTCGTCCAGGATGGCCCCCAGGTTCGGAGACCAGTAAACCAACCCGCCCAGCTCCGGGAGGATAGGAGCCTCGAGAGCAGAGGGAGCGGAGGGGGCAGTGGGCGTAGGCGCGCTGGAAGCGACAGGCGCGGGCTCGGGCGCGGGCGCGCTGGGAGCCATAGGCGCGGGCACGGGCGTGGGCACGGGCGCACTGGAATCAGCAGGCGCGGGCGCGAGCGTGCTGGCAGCAGAGGGCGCAGGCGCACTGGAATCAGTGGGCGCAGGCGCGCTGGAAGCGGCAGGCGCGGGCTCGGGCACAGGCATGCTGGGAGCCATAGGCGCGGGCGCGGGCGTGGGCACTGGCGCCCTGGAATCAGTGGGCGCAGGCGCGCTGGAAGCGGCAGGCGCGGGCTCGGGCGCAGGCACGCTGGGAGCCATAGGCGCGGGCGCGGGCGTGGGCGCGGGCGCACTGGAATCAGCGGGCGCGGGCGCGCTGGCAGCAGAGGGCGCGGGCGCGGGCGCGCTGGGAGCCATAGGCGCGGGCGCGGGCGTGGCCACGGGCACGCTAGCAGCAGAGGGCGCGGGCGCGCTAGCAGTAGCGGGCGCGGGCATGCTGCAGCCAGACGCATCCGGTATAGAGGGCGCGGGCGCGATGGGGGGCGCAGGCGCACTGAAAGCAGCGTGCACGGGCGCACTGGGAGCAGACGCAGCCGGTGCGGCGGGCTCGGCAGCGCGGGCCGGTGCTTCTCCTTCTTCTTCCTCTTTCTCGGCCGAGCTGGAATCCTTGCAGGATCCCAGGCCCGCTTCCTCCAGAGCGGCTTTCCTCCTCCGCTCCTCAGCGGCTCGCGGAAAGGCTTCGTGAGCTTTGCGGACGACATCGTCTTCCCCCGTCGGGCGGGCCACCGGAGCCCTCTTCTTCTTCTTCTTTATGTGGGCGCCCTCCATCTCTGGGGTCATTACTGCAACAAAGAGGGGTTTAGAGAGGTCGCCCGGGAACCCGCGCATCAGTACCTCGGCCATTGGGGTTTCCACCTCCGCCATGCCAAGAAGGAGCTCGACGCGCGGGTCCTCAGGGTCGACCATCACAACTTGACGTCGTGGGGGTTTCGAAATTGAGGAGTGCGTAGGGAGATTGGAACCTAAGGAAGAGTTCGCCTGACCTGGGCAACCTTGCGGGATGGAGGCGGCGGCGAGGGAATGTCCTCCTCGCGGAACATGTCGATGGTGTCTTCATCGGCGAGCCTAATCGGGGAAGCCCGCTTCTTCTTCCCCTTCGTCGCCGAAGAGGTGCCGGCACCGGGGGTCGTGGGAGCTGCCTTGGAGGTCGCCCCGGCGCGGCGAGAGACCGCCACCTTCTGGCGTATGTTCTTCTGGCGGGTGGTGATGGCGCCAGTCCAGAGATCCTTCCAGAGGAAGGAGAAGTCTGGAGCCAGGATCTTCTCGGGAGTTCGCCCGTCGAGGAACTCCAAGATCGCCTTGTCGAGTGTTTGTTCTTGGGCCTCAGAGATACACTTCTTCCCTTTGGCATGGTACTCAGCGATCGCTTTGAAGTTGGGGAGGGGCGGCCTTCCGGGTTGAGCAGGAATGCCTGCGCAGGGACCTCGCCACTCCCCCGCGACGACGAAGGGGTACTTTTTCCAGTACCTATCCTTGTTTTCGACCGCGGAGAATGGGAGCACCTCGCCGGAGCGGCCTGTGAGGTAGAACAGGCCGCAGCCCACCTCGTTGAAGACGGGCCCCGGCTTGAGGAACCACTTCTTCAGGAGGTAGGCGAAGGGGATCCTCACGTTAAGGGCTTCCTCGATTCGAGAAAGCCCGTAGAGGATCCCCCATGAGTTTCCCGAAAGCTGGGCGGGGCATAAGCCCGCCAGCTCCAGTAGCTCGCTGGCCAAATGGTTCAGGGGGAGCCGGAGCCCTGACCAGACCTGCCCCACGAAGACCGCGGTGCCGGAGAGCGGCTTCCCCGAGCGAGGGAGGGGCAAAATGGCGAGCTCCCGAGGAATTCCCATCGCAGTCCACAGACTGTCAGGGATAGGCGCGCCCCCGATGTCGTGCAGCCAGATGACGGTGGGCACCTTGGGAGGAGCCTCGCCCTCAGTGCCGGAAGCACGCACTGAGAGAGGAGCGACGTCGAGAGGCTCCTCTTGGGAGGGCGCAGTGGCAGCAGCAGCAGAAGAAGAAGCGGCAGCAGAGGAAGCCATGAGTGCGAGAGGGTGCTAACGAGCTGCGAGCTGAAAGCTAAGGAGGAAGGGAGAGCTGTTTTTCACGCAGCGGTAAAAATCGCCCCCCCATCTCCTATTTATAGGCAAGCGAGAGACAAGTGAATCGGGCCACAGTTAATGCCCGAGCACGCCCAACGAGGTGACATGACGGTTGTCGAAGCGACAGCTCGTTTCTTTCCAATCGTCAAGCGCCACGTGGGCCACACGTGGAAAAGGCTGCGCCGGTGCCGACGCTGTCCTTTACTGACAGCAAAAGGAGAGAATAAGAAGAAGACACGTGTCTCGCACCGATCGGGATCTCATGATGAGATTCATTGTATCAGCATCGAGCCTCGTGCCGTATTTAAGCTGAGGCGACCGTCGGAGATTCGGAGCGATACCCAAGTCACAAGATCGCCCGTGGCTGGTGCCCGCAGCTCTCCCGAATCAGACCCTGGCCGTGTGTGACAAGCTCGCACCGGAAGGAGATCTCTCGTGGCTGACGCTCCCGGCCCGCCCAACGTTTGTGAAATACTGGGAGTCAAAACTCTCGATGCAGATCGCCCACGGCTGGTGCCCAAGCTCGCCCGAAGAAGACCCTGGCCGCGTGTGACAAGCTCGCACCAGAAGGAGATCGCTCGTGGCTGACGCACCCGGCCCGCCCAGTATCTGTGAAATACTGGCAGTCAAAGCTCTCGGCGCAGATCACCCACGGCTTGCGCCCAAGCTCGCCCGAAGCAGACCCTGGCCGTATGTGACAAGCTCGCACCGGAAGGAGATCGCTCGTGGCTGATGCTCCGGCCCGCCCAGCGTTTATGAAATACTGACAGTCAAAGCTCTCGGCGCAGACCGCCCACGGTTGGTGCCCGCAGTCCGCCAGGTGGAGGTCGCAAATGACTAGAACTCCTAATTCGACCGTCGTGTGCAATAAGACTCCTAAGCGAGCGCCAAAGTCTCCTTGGTCGCTCCCTCAGGAGGGGGTAATGTTGGGGGTAGCTGAAATCTGCCCTGGAGTTCGCACCCCCCCTCCGCGCTCACCAAATCACCTTGACAGGGAGCGAGATCCACATTGGGCTGAAGGGGCCTTAGGCTAAAAGCTCGCTCAGGAGCTCGCCCAAGCTCGCGCAGGAGTTCGCTAGAGATGGCAGCGGGAGTTAGACCGTCATGCATATAAAGATACCGGCACCACAAACACCCCTAGCTCATGCAAGAGCTCGCCCAAGCTCGCGCAGGAGCTCGCCCAAGTTCGCCCTTGCCTGTGGATCTCATAGACCCCAGGATTCCAAGGGGTGGGGAACTCGCCCAGGAGCTCGCCCTCCCCCCCCATGCTAACCAAATCACCTTGACAGGGAGCGAGCTCCACATTGGGCCGAAGGGGCCTTAGGCAAAGAGCTCGCTCAGGAGCTCGCCCAAGCTCGCTCAGGAGCTCGCCCAAGTTCGCTCAGGAGCTCGATCAAGCTCGCTCAGGAGCTCGCCCAAGCTCGCTCAGGACCTCGCCCAAGCTTGCCAGAACTCCCCAGTTTATCGAAGAGGTCGCTCCCGCGAGGTCCGACTCTTGATAGATATGGAAGAGAAGGCGGAGCAATGGAGGGCGAGCTCGCCCTGGCTTCCCATCGGAGGTCGCCCACAGTGCACGAAGATCTCCCAGACTTGAATATTCCAGAATAGCCACCTGGCAGCAACAAGAAAGATGCTCTCCCCCACTCAAACCGCCTGGCAGGCTCGACGACAAAGAATGTCAGGGACGCGAGTACCAAGGACTGTCAGAGACCCACGCGAGCCAGAACGTGGGGGTCTAGAAGGCTCTGGAAAGAATCTCCACGTGTCGGGCCGCGGTAGGTCGCCAATGTCTATAAATGCTCACCCCCAGGCTCCAGAGTACAGGTTCGAAACCCTTTTCCCTACCACTTTCGTCCACTAAAGCTTGCCGTTGTGCACCTGAGACTGACTTGAGCGTCGGAGGGTCTGCGCTCCTAAGGGAGCCAGCCGTTCTCACGCTTTTTCTTTGTCTTGCAGGTAGCCCGCACGGACCAGCAAAAAAATTCCCCGAACACGATCCATTCTTACTCATTCGTATGATCCATTCTAATTCATTCGTACAATCTATTCTATTTCATTCGTACAATCCATTCTTACTCATTCGTATGATCCATTCTAATTCATTTGGATGAATGTATCCATTCTAATTTATTCGTACGATCCATTCTAATTCATTCGTACGATCCATTCTAATTCATTCGTCCGATCCATTCTAATTCATTCGCACGAATGTATCCATTCTAATTCATTCGTACGATCCATTCTAATTTATTCGTACGATCCATTCTAATTCATTCGTAAGATCCATTGTAATTCATTCGTACGATCCATTCTAATTCATTCGCACAAATGTATCCATTCTAGTTCATTCGTACGATCCATTCTAATTCATTCGTACGATCCATTCTAAGAATGGATCCTACGAATGAATTAGAATAGATCGTGTGAAAGAATTAGAATGGATTGTATGAATGAATTAGAATGAATTCGTATGATCCATTCGAATTCATTCGGACGATCCATTCTAATTCATTCATACGATCCATTCTAATTCATTCATACAATCCATTCTAATTCTTTCACACGATCCATTCTAATTCATTCGTAGGATCCATTCTAATTCATTCGAACAATCTATTCTATTTCATTCGTACGATCCATTCTTACTCATTCGTATGATCCATTCTAATTCATTCGGACGAATGTATTCATTCTAATTTATTCGTACGATCCATTCTAATTCATTCGTACGATCAATTCTAATTCATTCGTACGATCCATTCTAATTCATTCGTCCGATCCATTCTAATTCATTCGCACGAATGTATCCATTCTAATTCATTCGTACAATCCATTCTAATTCATTCGTACGATCCATTCTAATTCACTCGTAAGATCCATTCTAATTCATTCGCACGATCCATTCTAATTCATTTGCACGAATGTATCCATTCTAATTCATTCGTACGATCCATTCTAATTCATTAATATGATCCATTCTAATTCATTCGTACGATCCATTCTAATTCATATGCACAAAGGTATCCATTCTAATCCATTCGTAGGATCTATTCTAATCCATTCGTATGATCCATTCTAATTCATTCGTACGATCCATTCTAATTCATTCGCTCGAATGTATCCATTCTAATCCATTCGTACGATCTATTCTAATCCATTTGTACGATCCATTCTAATACATTCGCATGAATGTAACCATTCTAATTCATTCATTTGATCCATTCTAATTCATTCGTACGATCCATTCTAATTCATTCGTCCGATCCATTCTAATTCATTCGCACGAATGTATCCATTCTAATTCATTCGTACGATCCATTCTAATTCATTCGTACGATCCATTCTAATTCATTCATAAGATCCATTCTAATTCATTCGTACAATCTATTCTAATTCATTCGTACGATCCATTCTAATTCATTCGCACGAATGTATCCATTCTAGTTCATTCGTACGATGATTCTAATTCATTTGTACGATCCATTCTAATTCATTCGCACGATCCATTCTAATTCAATCGTACGATCAATTCTAATTCATTCACACGAATGTGTCCATTCTAATTCATTCGTACGATCCTGAATTAGAATGGATCGTACGAATGAATTAGAATGGATACCTTTGTGCATATGAATTAGAATGGATCGTACGAATGAATTAGAATGGATCATATTAATGAATTAGAATGGATCATACGAATGAATTAGAATGGATACATTCGTGCTAATGAATTAGAATGGATCATGCACGAATGTATCCATTCTAATTCATTCATACGATCCATTCTAATCCATTAATATGATCCATTCTAATTCATTCGTACGATCCATTCTAATTCATATGCACAAAGGTATCGATTATAATCCATTCGTAGGATCCATTCTAATCCATTCGTACGATCCATTCTAATTCATTCGTACGATCCATTCTAATTCATTCGCACGATCCATTCTAATTCATTCGCACGAATGTATCCATTCTAATTCATTTGCACGATCCATTCTAATTCATTCCTATGATCTATTCTAATTCAATCGTACGATCCATTCTAATTCATTCTAATTCATTCGTACGATCCATTCTACGATCCATTCTAATTCATTCGTATATTCCATTCTAATTCATTAGCACGATCCATGCTAATGAATTAGAATGGATCGTACGATCCAATCTAATTCATTCATACGATCCATTCTTACTCATTCGTATGATCCATTCTAATTCAATCGTACGATCCATTCTAATTCATTCGTACGATCCATTCTAATTCATTCGTACGATCCATTCTAATTCATTCGTACGATCCATTCTAATTCATTCGTACGATCCATTCTAATTCATTCGCGCAATCTATTCTAATTTATTCGTACGATCCATTCTAATTCATTCGTACGATCCATTCTAATTCATTCGCACATTCTATTCTAATTCATTCATACGATCCATTCTAATTCATTCGCACGAATGTATCCATTCTAATTCATTCATACGATCCATTCTACTTCATTCGTACTATCCATTCTAATTCACTCATACAATCCATTCTAATTCATTTATACGATCCATTCTAATTCATTTGCACGAATATATCCATTCTAATTCATTCGTACGATCCATTCTAATTCCTTCGTACGATCCATTCTAATTCCTTCGTACGATCCATTCTAATTCCTTCATACGATCCATTCTATTTCATTCGTATGATCCATTCTAATTCCTTCGTACGATCCATTCTAATTCCTTCGTATCCATTCTAATTCACTCATACGATCCATTCTAATTCATTCGTACGATCCATTCTAATTCATTCATACAATCCATTCTAATTCATTCGCACGAATGTATCCATTCTAATTCATTCGTACGATCAGTTCTAATTCATTCACAAAATCTATTCTAATTCATTCATACGATCCATTCTAATTCATTCAAACGAATGTATCCATTCTAATTCATTCATACGATCCATTCTAATTCATTCGTACGATCCATTCTAATTCACTCATACGATCCATTCTAATACATTCATACGATCCATTCTAATTCATTTGCACGAATATATCCATTCTAATTCATTCGTACGATCCATTCTAATTCCTTCGTACGATCCATTCTAATTCCTTCGTACGATCCATTCTAATTCATTCGTACGATCCATTCTAATTCCTTCGTACGATCCATTCTAATTCATTCGTATGATCCATTCTAATTCATTCATACAATCCATTCTAATTCTTTCACACGATCCATTCTAATTCATTCGTACGATCCATTCTAATTCGTTCGTGCAATCCGTTCTATTTCATTCGTACGATCCATTCTTACTCATTCGTATGATCCATTCTAATTCATTCACACGAATGTATCCATTCATACAAATGAATTAGAATAGATTGTACGAATGAATTAGAATGGATCGTACGAATGAATTAGAATGGATCGTTCGAAGGAATTAGAATGGATCGTACGAATGAATTAGAATGGATCGTACGAATGAATTAGAATAGATCGTACGAATGAATTAGAATGGATCGTACGAAGGAATTAGAATGGATCGTACGAATGAATTAGAATGGATATATTCATGCAAATGAATTAGAATGAATCGTATGAATGTATTAGAATGGATCGTATGAGTGAATTAGAATGGATCGTACGAATGAATTAGAATGGATTGTATGAATGAATTAGAATGGATCGTACGAATGAATTAGAATGGATCATACGAATTAATTAGAATGGATCGTACGAATGAATTAGAATGGATCGTACGAATGAATTAGAATGGATACATTCGTGCGAATGAATTAGAATGGATTGTGCGAATGAATAAGAACAGATCGTGCGAATGAATTAGAATGGATCGTACGAATGAATTAGAATGGATCGTGCGAATGAATTAGAATGGATCATACGAATGAATTAGAATGGATACATTTGTGCGAATGAATTAGAATGGATCGTACGAATGAATTAGAATGGATCGTATGAATGAATTAGAATGGATCGTACGAATGAATTAGAATGGATCGTGCAAATGAATTAGAATGGATCATACGAATGAATTAGAATGGATCGTACGAATGAATTAGAATGCATCGTACGAATGAATTAGAATAGATCGTACGAATGAATTAGAATGGATCGTACGAATGAATTAGAATGGATCGTGCAAATGAATTAGAATGGATCGTACGAATGAATTAGAATGGATCGTACGAATGAATTAGAACGGATCGTGCAAATGAATTAGAATGGATCATACGAATGAATTAGAATGGATCGTGTGAAAGAATTAGAATGGATCGTACGAATGAATTAGAATGGATCGTACGAATGAATTAGAATAGATCGTACGAATGAATTAGAATGGATCGTACGAAGGAATTAGAATGGATCGTACGAATGAATTAGAATGGATATATTCGTGCAAATGAATTAGAATGGATCGTATGAATGTATTAGAATGGATCGTATGAGTGAATTAGAATGGATCGTACGAATGAATTAGAATGGATTGTATGAATGAATTAGAATGGATCGTACGAATGAATTAGAATGGATCGTACGAATTAATTAGAATGGATCGTACGAATGAATGAGAATGGATTGTACAAATGAATTAGAATGAATCGTATGAATGAATTAGAATGGATACATTCGTGCGAATGAATTAGAATGGATTGTGCGAATGAATAAGAACAGATCGTGCGAATGAATTAGAATGGATCGTACGAATGAATTAGAATGGATCGTGCTAATGAATTAGAATGGATCATACGAATGAATTAGAATGGATACATTTGTGCGAATGAATTAGAATGGATCGTACGAATGAATTAGAATGGATCGTATGAATGAATTAGAATGGATCGTACGAATGAATTAGAATGGATCGTGCAAATGAATTAGAATGGATCGTACGAATGAATTAGAATGGATCGTGTGAAAGAATTAGAATGGATCGTACGAATGAATTAGAATGGATCGTACGAATGAATTAGAATGGATACATTTGTGCGAATGAATTAGAATGGATCGTACGAATGGATAAGAATGGATCGTACGAATGAATTAGAATGGATCGTGCGAATGAATTAGAATGGATCGTACGAATGAATTAGAATGGATCGTACTAATGAACTAGAATGGATACATTCGTGCGAATGAATTAGAATGTATCGTACGAATGAATTAGAATGGATCGTACGAATGAATTAGAATGGATCTTACGAATGAATTAGAATGGATCGTACGAATGAATTAGAATGGATCGTACGAATGAATTAGAATGGATACATTCGTGCGAACGAATTAGAATGGATCGGACTAATGAATTAGAATGGATCGTACGAATGAATTAGAATGGATCGTACGAATGAATTATAATGGATCGTACGAATAAATTAGAATGGATACATTCGTCCGAATGAATTAGAATGGATCATACGAATGAGTAAGAATGGATCGTACGAATGAAATAGAATAGATTGTACGAATGAATTAGAATGGATCCTACGAATGAATTAGAATGGATCGTGTGAAAGACTTAGAATGGATTGTATGAATGAATTAGAATGGATCGTATGAATGAATTAGAATGGATCGTGCGAATGAATTCGAATGGATCGTACGAATTCATTCTTATTCATTCATACAATCCATTCTAATTCTTTCACACGATCCTTTCTAATTCATTCATACGTTCCATTCTAATTCATTAGCACGATCCATGCTAATTCATTCGTTCGATCAGTTCTAATTCATTAGCACGATCCATTCTAATTCATTCGTACGATCCATTCTAATTCATTCGCACGATCCATTCTAATTCATTCATAGGATCCACTCTAATTCATTCATACGATCTATTCTAATTCTTTCGCATGAATGTATCCATTCTAATTCATTGGCATGAATGTATCCATTCTAATTCATTCGTACAATCCATTCTAATTCATTCGTACGATCCATTCTAATCCATTCGTACGATCCATTCTACGATCCATTCTAATTCATTCGTATATTCCATTCTAATTCATTAGCACGATCCATGCTAATGAATTAGAATGGATCTTACGATCCAATCTAATTCATTCATACGATCCATTCTTACTCATTCGTATGATCCATTCTAATTCAATCGTACGATCCATTCTAATTCATTCGTACGATCCATTCTAATTCCTTCGTACGATCCATTCTAATTTATTCGTACGATCCATTCTAATTCATTCGTACGATCCATTCTAATTCCTTCGTACGATCCATTCTAATTCATTCGTACGATCCATTCTAATTCATTCGCGCAATCTATTCTAATTCATTCGTACGATCCATTCTAATTCATTCGTACGATCCATTCTAATTCATTCATACAATCCATCCTAATTTATTCGCACGAATGTATCCATTCTAATTCATTCGTACGATCCATTCTAATTCATTCGCACATTCTATTCTAATTCATTCATACGATCCATTCTAATTCATTCGCACAAATGTATCCATTCTAATTCATTCATACGATCCATTCTACTTCATTCGTACTATCCATTTTAATTCACTCATACAATCCATTCTAATTCATTCATACGATCCATTCTAATTCATTTGCACGAATATATCCATTCTAATTCATTCGTACGATCCATTCTAATTCCTTCGTACGATCCATTCTAATTCCTTCGTACGATCCATTCTAATTCCTTCATACGATCCATTCTATTTCATTCGTATGATCCATTCTAATTCCATCGTACGATCCATTCTAATTCCTTCGTATCCATTCTAATTCACTCATACGATCCATTCTAATTCATTCGTACGATCCATTCTAATTCATTCATACAATCCATTCTAATTCATTCGCACGAATGTATCCATTCTAATTCATTCGTACGATCAGTTCTAATTCATTCACAAAATCTATTCTAATTCATTCATACAATCCATTCTAATTCATTCAAACGAATGTATCCATTCTAATTCATCATACGATCCATTCTAATTCATTCGTACGATCCATTCTAATTCACTCATGCGATCCATTCTAATACATTCATACGATCCATTCTAATTCATTTGCACGAATATATCCATTCTAATTCCTTCGTACGATCCGTTCTAATTCCTTCGTACGATCCATTCTAATTCATTCGTACGATCCATTCTAATTCCTTCGTACGATCCATTCTAATTCATTCGTACGATCCATTCTAATTCATTCATACAATCCATTCTAATTCTTTCACACGATCCATTCTAATTCATTCGTACGATCCATTCTAATTCGTTCGTGCAATCCATTCTATTTCATTCGTACGATCCATTCTTACTCATTCGTACGATCCATTCTAATTCATTCACACGAATGTATCCATTCATACGAATGAATTAGAATAGATTGTACGAATGAATTAGAATGGATCGTACGAATGAATTAGAATGGATCGTTAGAAGGAATTAGAATGGATCGTACGAATGAATTAGAATGGATCGTACGAATGAATTAGAATAGATCGTACGAATGAATTAGAATGGATCGTACGAAGGAATTAGAATGGATCGTACGAATGAATTAGAATGGATATATTCATGCAAATGAATTAGAATGAATCGTATGAATGTATTAGAATGGATCGTATGAGTGAATTAGAATGGATCGTACGAATGAATTAGAATGGATTGTATGAATGAATTAGAATGGATCGTACGAATGAATAAAAATGGATCATACGAATTAATTAGAATGGATCGTACGAATGAATTAGAATGGATCGTACGAATGAATTAGAATGGATCGTACGAATGAATTAGAATGGATACATTCGTGCGAATGAATTAGAATGGATTGTGCGAAAGAATAAGAACAGATCGTGCGAATGAATTAGAATGGATCATACGAATGAATTAGAATGGATCGTGCGAATGAATTAGAATGGATCATACGAATGAATTAGAATGGATACATTTGTGCGAATGAATTAGAATGGATCGTACGAATGAATTAGAATGGATCGTATGAATGAATTAGAATGGATCATACGAATGAATTAGAATGGATCGTACGAATGAATTAGAATGGATCGTGTGAAAGAATTAGAATGGATCGTACGAATGAATTAGAATGGATCGTACGAATGAATTAGAATGCATCGTACGAATGAATTAGAATAGATCGTACGAATGAATTAGAATGGATCGTACGAATGAATTAGAATGGATCGTGCAAATGAATTAGAATGGATCGTACGAATGAATTAGAATGGATCGTACGAATGAATAGAACGGATCGTGCAAATGAATTAGAATGGATCGTACGAATGAATTAGAATGGATCGTGTGAAAGAATTAGAATGGATCGTACGAATGAATTAGAATGGATCGTACGAATGAATTAGAATAGATCGTACGAATGAATTAGAATGGATCGTACGAAGGAATTAGAATGGATCGTACGAATGAATTAGAATGGATATATTCGTGCAAATGAATTAGAATGGATCGTATGAATGTATTAGAATGGATCGTATGAGTGAATTAGAATGGATCGTACGAATGAATTAGAATGGATTGTATGAATGAATTAGAATGGATCGTACGAATGAATTAGAATGGATCGTACGAATTAATTAGAATGGATCGTACGAATGAATGAGAATGGATTGTACAAATGAATTAGAATGGATCGTACGAATGAATTAGAATGGATACATTCGTGCGAATGAATTAGAATGGATTGTGCGAATGAATAAGAACAGATCGTGCGAATGAATTAGAATGGATCGTACGAATGAATTAGAATGGATCGTGCGAATGAATTAGAATGGATCATACGAATGAATTAGAATGGATACATTTGTGCGAATGAATTAGAATGGATCGTACAAATGAATTAGAATGGATCGTATGAATGAATTAGAATGGATCGTACGAATGAATTAGAATGGATCGTGCAAATGAATTAGAATGGATCGTACGAATGAATTAGAATGGATCGTGTGAAAGAATTAGAATGGATCATACGAATGAATTAGAATGGATCGTACGAATGAATTAGAATGGATACATTTGTGCGAATGAATTAGAATGGATCGTACGAATGAATTAGAATGGATCGTACGAATGAATTAGAATGGATCGTGCGAATGAATTAGAATGGATCGTACGAATGAATTAGAATGGATCGTACGAATGAACTAAAATGGATACATTTGTGCGAATGAATTAGAATGGATCGTACGAATGAATTAGAATGGATCGTACGAATGAATTAGAATGGATCTTACGAATGAATTAGAATGGATCGTACGAATGAATTAGAATGGATCGTACGAATGAATTAGAATGGATACATTCGTGCGAACGAATTAGAATGGATCGGACGAATGAATTAGAATGGATCGTACGAATGAATTAGAATGGATCGTACGAATGAATTATAATGGATCGTACGAATAAATTAGAATGGATACATTCGTCCGAATGAATTAGAATGGATCATACGAATGAGTAAGAATGGATCGTACGAATGAAATAGAATAGATTGTACGAATGAATTAGAATGGATCCTACGAATGAATTAGAATGGATCGTGTTCGGGGGATTTTTCGCTGGTCCGTGCGGGCTGCCTGCAAGACAAAGAAAAAAGAACGTGAGAACGGCTGGCTCCCTTAGGAGCGCAGACCCTCCGACGCTCAAGTCAGTCACAGTGGCACAACGGCGAGCTGTAATGGACCAAAGAGGAAGGAAAAGGGATTTCGAACCTGTACTATGGAGCCTGGGGGTGAGCATTTATAGCAATCGGCGGCCTACCGTGGCCCGACACGTGGAGATTCTTCCGGCGCCTTCTAGACCCCCCACGTTCTGGCTCGCGTGGGTCTGACAGTCCTTGGTACTCGCGCCCTGACATTCTGTCGTCAGGCCTGCCAGGCGGTTTGAGTGGGGGAGGGAATCTTTCTTGTCGTGGCCAGGTGGCCATTCTGGAATGTTCAAGTCTGGGAGGTCTCGAACTGATTCGAGCGAGCTTCCGTGGACCACGTTTGTGCACGTAGCTTCCGTGGGGTTTTGACACCTGGCATCCTCTCCTACATTGTGGGCGACCTCCGACGGGGAGCTAAGGTGAGCTCGCCCTCCATTGCTCCGCCTTCTCTTCCACATCTATCAAGAGTCGGACCTCGCGGGAGCAACCTCCTCGATAAACTGGAGAATTCTGGCGAGCTTGGGCGAGCTCCTGAGCGAGCTAGGGGCGAGCTCCTGCGCGAGCTAGGGGCGTTCGCGATGCCGGTGTCTTCGTTATGCATGACGGTCTAACTCCCGCTATCACTGCCAGCGAGTTCTCGCGCGGGCTTGGCGAACTCCGGGGCGAGCTCCTGAGCGAGCTTAGGCGAGCTCCTGGGTGAGCTTGGCGAGCTACGGGGCGAGCTCCTGAGTGAGCTTCTGGGCGATCTCGGGCGAGCTCCATCGAGCTCAGGCGAGCTCCTGAGCGAGCTTCTGGGCGATCTCAGGCGAGCTCCATCGAGCTCAGGCGAGCTCTTAAGAGTGCTCTTGGCCTGGGCCCTTTCAGCCTAATGTGGATCTCGCTCCTTGTCAAGGTGATTTGGTGAGCACGGGGGAGCGAACCCCTACGAGCTGCACTCAGATACAAGGTGTCCATCCAGCTCCCTGTGGGGCGAGCTCCTGAGGGGTTGGGAGAGGCGAGCTGCACTCAGATACAAGGTGTCCATCCAGCTCCCTGTGGGGCGGCGAGCTCCTGATGGGCTGGGAGGGCGAGCTTCACTCAGATACAAGGTGTCCATCCAGCTCCCTGTGGGGCGGCGAGCTCCTGATGGGCTGGGAGGGCGAGCTTTTTGGACGGGCTCCCTCGAGAACTCTTATCTCAGATGCGTTTGCAATGCTACCCAAGATATGTGGTTTCTGTCTACCCCCAACATTACCCCCTCCTGAGGGAGTGATCGAGGAAACTCGACGCTTGCTCAGGAGTCTTAGCGAACTCCTATCCCCGGCAATGTGCCTGATATCAATGTCTGCCGTAACAGTTTTCTTGCGGGGCGGAGATAGTAGCGATGGCGGCCTGCGCCGAGAGCTTTGACTGCCAGTATTTCACAAACGCTGGGCGGGCCACGAGCATCAGCCATGAGCGATCTCCTGCGATGCGAGCTCCTCACCTGCGGTCAGGGTCAGCTTCGGGCAAGCTTGGGCGCCTGCCGTGGGCGGTCTGCATCGAGAGTTTTGACTCTCAGTACTTTTCAAAAACGCTGGGCGGGCCACGAGCGTCAGCCACGAGCGATCTCCTTCCGGTGCGAGCTTGTCACACGCGGCCAGGGTCTGCCTCGGGCGAGCTGCGGGCACCTGCCGCGAGCGATCTGCGTCGAGAGTTTTGACTCCCAGTATTTCACAAACGCTGGGCGGGCCACGAGCGTCAGCCACGAGCGATCTCCTTCCGGTGCGAGCTTGTCACACGCGGTCAGGGTCTGCTTCGGGCGAGCTTGGGGCGCCTGCCGCGGGCGATCTTGTGACTTGGGTATCGCACCGAATCTCCAACGGTCGCTTCACCTTAACTGCGGCGCGAGGCTCAACGCTGATACAGCGAATCTCATCATGAGACCCCGATCGGCGCGAGACGCGTGTCTCCTCCTCATTTGTCCCTTTCTCTGTCAATAAAGGACAGTGCTGGCGCCGGCGCAGCTTTTTCCACGCGTGGTCCACGTGGCGCTCGACGATTTGAGAGAAGCGAGCTGTCGCTTTGATCGCCGTCACGTCACCTCGCCGAGCGCGCTTGGGCATTAACTGCGGATCGATTCACCTGTCTCTCGCTCGCCTTTAAATAGGGGACGGGGGGCAATTTTTACTGCTGCGTGAAAACAATTCTCCCTTCTCCCTTTGCTTCTAGCGCTTTCAGCTCGCTTTAGCCCTTCTGCTCTCATGGCTTCCGCTGCTGACGTTGCTGCTGCTGTTGCTGCCGCTGCTGCCGCTGCTGCCGCCGCCCAGGCCGCTGACCCCGCCACCGAAAGGGCGGTGGTCTGGCTGCAAAACCCCGTCGGGGTGCCTGTCGGGGACAGTATCCGGGCGGCGATCGATCTCCCTCGGGAGATCCTCGTCACCGAGATGCCACTCTTGGGGAGGCCGCCCCAGGGCACAGTAGCTTCTGTCGGGCTGCTGTGGTCCGGGCTGCGGTTCCCCCTGAGTCATCTCGCCGGGGAGCTCCTGGAGTTGACGGGGCTTTGCCCCGCCCAACTCTCAGGAAACTCCTGGGGGATACTCTACGGGCTGTCCCAGCTGGAGACCGCTCTGAAGGCGAGGATCCCACTGAGCTACTTGCTCAAAAAGTGGCTCCTCAAGCCCTCACCGGTCTTCAGCACCGCGGGCTGCGGCTACTTCTACCTCGCCGGGCGGCCTGGCGAGGTGCTCCCCTTCTCCACCATCGAGAGCAAGGACCGCCACTGGAAGGACTATCCTTTCGTGGCGGTCGGCGACTGGCGCGGGCGGCACAGCGGAGTCCCGGCTCACCCCGGGGTTCCCCCGACGGCGGTCTTCCGGGAGATCTCCTTCTACAAGGCGGGGAAGAAGAAGTGCATCGCTCCCGACCGGGAGCGATCTCTGGACGATGCGATCCTCCACTACCTCGGTGGGCGGACTCTGGAGAAGATCACCGCCCCCGACTTCGCCTTCCAGCTGAAGGACGGGAAGACCGGCGCTATTCTGCTGAAGCAGAAGACCGTCCGGAAGAAGAAAGAGGACGAGGTCGGTGCTATTCCGCCGATGCAGAACGCCCCTCCCTCCAAAGGGGCCAGCAAGGGGGCCGGGAGCTCGGGAGGCAACCCCCGTAAGAAGACGGTCCGGAGGCGGGCTTCGCCCATCCACCTCAACGACCCCGATACCATGGAGATGCTTCACCAGGGCGAAGCTTCCGCTCCTCCGCAACCTCCTCGCCCGGACGCCGGCCCAGGTCAGCCTCCCGCCCCAACTCCAATTGTCCGCCGCAAGATCCAAATGGTTGAGCCCGACGACCCGAACATCGACCTCCCGCTTACCATGGCGGAAGTCGAATCCGGGATGGCTCAAATTCTAATGGGCTACTTCCCGGGCGATCTGACCGTCCCGCTTCGTGTAGCAGTGCTGACGCCGGAGATGGAGGCCCGCGGGAAGAAGAAGGCCAAACGCGCGGGGCCCGCGCCTTCTAACGTCCAGGCGGAGCAACGGCGGAAAGCGCTGGAGGAGGCGGGCTTGGACTCGGAGCCCAGCTGGACGGACTCTGCGGATGAGGCAACAGGCTCCGAGGAAGAAGAGCCCGCCCCTCAAGCTCCTCGGGCGGAGCCTGTTGCTCCTGCCCAAGGGGAGAAGCCCGCGACTCCATCAGCTCCCGCACCAGCGCCGAGATCGAGCGGGCAGGAGCCTCCATCTCCCGCCGACGGGGCAGGGGTCCAGCAGGGCGAGTCCGACGCCGTCGCTGCGACCTCCTTGCCGGCCTCGGCTCCAACTCCCGCGGCCTCTACACCGGCGGCCGCTCCAGCTCCCGCCCCTCCGGCCTCGCCTCCTGCAGAAGGCCAGGAGGGAGCGGGCTCCCAGCAGGGCTTAGGGGACCTGGTCTACAGGTCCCCTAGCTTTGTAGACATTGGCTCCGACTCCGAGTCCTTCAGCTCGGAGCCAGAGGCCAAGGGGGCCACCGCGGTCCCTCCGAGCCCGCCAGGAGACAGAGCTCGCCCGGGGGAGGTGATAGCCCCCACTCCTCCTGGCGTGCCCCCTCCTTCCGGAGCTCCCGGGGGTCCCAGCGTGGGCTCCTCTGCGGAGGAGGGGAGGGCGCCCCACTACGTGCGGCAGCTGCTGGGCCGCAACGTTTTCGCGCGGGCTCCCTTCGCTTCCATAAGCGAACGCCTTGCCGAGGTACTCACCGCACCTGTCTCCTTATAAATCTTAGTCTCAATTTTTGCTAACCCTTTCACCTTCCTTATGCAGGCGGAGAAGCAGAGCCAGGCGCTGGCCGCGGAGGTCGCTGGGGCCGGGAAGGCACTGGCCGCCTTGTTCGATGATTCCCTTCGGGGGTCCGAGCGCAAGGTAGACGAGCACATCCACGAGCTTCAGCGAGCCAAGGGCTCCGAGGAGCTGAGGGTGGAGTCAGAGGCACTGCACCGCAGGGTCAAAACCCTGGCGTCAGGCCTCGCCATGGCCGAGGTAGCCAAAGGCCTGTCCGCTACTGCCCTCCTCAAGGCCAAGGCGGAGCGAGACGAAGCTGTGTCCGCCCGGGAGGTCGCACAGCGGGAGGCGGCTCAACTTCAAGGCGAGGTCGCTGCTCTGAAGATGGAGATTGCGGCCTTGAAGGAGACACACGCCAACGGCCTTCGGGCTCAGCAAGGCCGCCTCCAAGCCCAACTGGACGATCTCCTCAAGAAAGGCGCCCTGGCCGCTGTGGAGAAATACAAGACCGAAAGGTCGAAGAAGCGGCGCCGAGGGGACGACAGTGGGGCGGAGACAAGCAAGCCTTGAGCTTGCTGCCTTGTAACTACTTTTGTAATTTTTGCCAATCAATGAAATTTATCTTTCTGGGCCCGCATATGCGTTTCTTTCTTTCTATGTGCCTTTTATGAGTCCGCTTTGGGAGTTCGCAGCGACCTCGAGAGCGATACCCCGGGCGAGGCAGCTAATTCGATTCAACCCTTTTATTTTTAAGTATATGCAAACGAAAAACTCGGCATGCTCGTAAAAACTCGATAGTCTCTGAGCCCGGAAAACGTTAAAACGAACCAAAAGACTTCAAAAACTTCCCTACACTCAGAGACTTAAACGATTTTTATTTTTAAAAGAAACTAATAAGTGCTAGCTGCCCCCTGCCCGGTTAATTTCTCTCGATGATCCTGTTTGGCGGGCTCAGCCTTTGAGGGGTTTGCCAATGCCAGGATGCTTCCGTTCATGGCAGGTGAACGCGAAGGATCCTGGTTAGGTTTAGAGTCCACTAGGCAGCGGACTTCCCCGGGAAGCTCAAGGTCGCCCACCGGCTGCCTCTGAGGATCCCGGTCTTGCTTTAAGTCCGCACAACGGCGGACTGCCCCGGGAAGCTCAAGGTCGCCCACTGGCTGCCTCTGAGGTTCCCGGTCTTGCTTTAAGTCCGCACAACGGCGGACTGCCCCGGGAAGCTCAAGGTCGCCCACTGGCTGCCTCTGAGGATCCCGGTCTTGCTTTAAGTCCGCACAACGGCGGACTGCCCCGGGAAGCTCAAGGTCGCCCACTGGCTGCCTCTGAGGATTCCGGTCTTGCTTTAAGTCCGCACAACGGCGGACTGCCCCGGGAAGCTCAAGGTCGCCCACTGGCTGCCTCTGAGGATTCCGGTCTTGCTTTAAGTTCGCACAACGGCGGACTGCTCCGGGAAGTTCAAGGTCGCCCACTGGCTGCCTCTGAGGATCCCGGTCTTGCTTTAAGTCCGCACAACGGCGGACTGTTTTGTAGATTAAGCGAGCTCTTGGTGCGGCGAGCTTCCGGGTGGAATTCTTTGTGGAAAATCCCATCATTCATTCATAACCTCTTCAAAAAGAAAATTTTACAAAAATTTCCTTAGGCATAGAACTTGCGAAGGTGTAAAGCATTCCAAGGCCGCTCTAACAGGTCGCCTTCAGCGGTCATCAACTGGTAAGCCCTCTGGCCTCGTGCTTCGCGTATTATGTAAGGGCCTTCCCAGTTCGCCGCGAGCTTTCCTGCATTAGGCTCTTGAGTGTTTGCGAACACCTTCCTCA
Source organism: Chamaelirium japonicum (assembly GCA_947650365.1). Taxonomy (NCBI): domain Eukaryota; kingdom Viridiplantae; phylum Streptophyta; class Magnoliopsida; order Liliales; family Melanthiaceae; genus Chamaelirium; species Chamaelirium japonicum. The sequence continues at coordinate 660,376 of CANTAL010000118.1, forward strand.
TCACCATGTCCCCGGCTTTGAATGCCCGATGGCGGACTCTTTTATCATAGGCGCGCTTCATCTCTTGTCGGTATCCGGCGAGGTGTAGATTGGCGCGCTCTCGTCTTTCTTCGAGTTGATCAAGGGAGTCGACTAGCAGTTTGTCGTTGTCGACCTCCGCCGACGCAAACCTTCTTTCAGTGGGCAGCTCGGCCTCTATGGGTAGCACGGCTTCGCAACCAAAAGTGAGACTGAAAGGGGATTCGTTAGTTGAGCGACGTGGAGTAGTGCGATAGGCCCATAAGACTCCATCGAGCTCCTGCTCCCACAATCCTTTTTTCCCTTCCAGCCTCTTCTTGAGGTTGTCCAAGATCACGCGATTCGTCGCTTCGGCCTGCCCGTTGCTTTGAGGGTACCTCGGGGATGAGAACCTTAGGTCGACCCCATATTCAACACAAAAGCTTCTGATCAAGCGATTGTCGAACTGGCGACCATTGTCGGTGATCAGCACTCGTGGCAGCCCAAAGCGGCAGAAGATATTCTTCCAAAGGAAGTCCTTGACTTGCTTCTCGCCTATCTTAGCTAGCGGGACCGCTTCCACCCATTTGGTGAAGTAGTCCGTAGCTACTAGGATGAATTTCTTTTGCCGGGCTGACACAGGGAAAGGTCCCACAATGTCCAACCCCCATTGCTGGAAAGGCCAGGGGCTCGCCAGAGGATGCAGTTCTTCTGCGGGCATATGGTTCGTGGTGGCGTGCTTCTGGCACTGGATGCACCTCTGGGCGACCTTCAAAGCGTCTTGCTCCAGAGTGGGCCACCAGTATCCTTGCCTTCGTACTTTCGCAGCAAGAGACCGCCCACCAGCGTGGTTTCCCAGCTCGCCAGAGTGAATGCACTTTAGAACTTCTTCGGTTTCCGGGCTCTCGACGCAACGGAGACTTGGCCCGCCAAAGGATCTTCGAAAAAGGCGATCCCAGCGAATGAGATAGCGCCCAGCGCATTTCTCTACTCGCCGGGCTTCCTCTCTATCCTCTGGTAGCTCGCCCTTCTGGAGAAAGCGAAAAATGGGGGCGGTCCACCCGCTGAGTGGTACGTTGGCGGAGACTTGGTTAACAGCGGGCTCCATCAGTTGGAGCCGAGACTGATTTTGGACTTCGATGAGAATCTGGCGAGCCTCTGATGTTCCCAGCAAAGAGGCGGCGTTTGCCAAAGCATCAGCTCGCCTATTATCGGCTCGCGGAATTTGCTCGAAGGAGATCTTTTCGAACTCCGCGGCCTTGTGCTTCACCAGATCCACGTAGCCCGCCATTCGTGCGTCCCGAGAGGCGTACTCCCCATTGACTTGGCAAACAATTAGCTGGGAATCGCTAAAGACCTTCAGGCGTTCGGCGCCTACCTCTTTGGCGAGCTCCAGGCCGGCCAGCAGCGCCTCATATTCCGCCTCATTGTTGGTAGCGGCGAAATCCAGTCGGACTGACTTCTCCAGAAGTACCGACTGGGCGATCAGTGCGACCCCGATCCCAGCCCCCAAAGCGTTGGAGGATCCATCGACGAATAATTCCCAGCCTGCCTCCTCTGAACGCTTAGTTGGAGGATGCTCGCCTTGATTGTCCAAGAACCTCGCCTTCCCAGGGTGTGCCTCAGTTGGCTCATCCTCCCGGTACTGGACCGGTTCTTCTATGGGGAAGTCCGCCAAGAAATCGGCGAGCGCCTGTCCTTTGACCGCAACTCGAGGGACATACTCCAAGCCATAGGCGGCGAGCTCGGCGGACCAACGGTAGAGCCTGCCGGCTACTGAGGGCCTGGAGAGCGCGCTCTTTAGAGGGTGCTCTGTGATGACCCTGACAGGGTGCGCCGAGAAGTAGGGGTGGAGCTTTCTCGCGGTAAGGACCAAGGCCAATGCGACCTTCTCGATTGGTCGATACCGGAGCTCGGCGGGAAGCATCGTGTGGCTTACAAAGTAGACTGGCCGCTCCACCTTTGCTTCTTCCACAACCAGGACCCCGCTCACCGCATTCTCAGTGACCGCAAGGTACACGCCGAGTTCGGCGCCCTCTTTGGGTGCCGCTAAGATCGGTGGGCTCGCCAGGTAGTCCTTGATCTTTTGGAAGGCGTGCTCGCACTTCTCATCCCAACAAATGCTTGCTCCTTTTCGTAGCAGCTCGAAAAGAGGTCGGCAGTTGTCTGAGGATTTGGAGATGAACCGATTGAGCGCGGCGATTCGCCCGCTCAGCCTCTGGACTTCCTGCCGGGTCCTCGGCGTGGGCATCTCGACAAGTGCTCGGATTTGCCCAGGGTCGGCCTCGATCCCCCTGTGGGTGACCAGGTACCCGAGGAATTTCCCCGACGTCACCCCGAATGCGCACTTCGCCGGGTTTAGCCTCATTTGGTACTTTCTCAGTACCTCGAAGGTTTCGCGGAGATCGGCAACATGCCCCTCCCTCTCCCGACTCTTCACCAGGAGGTCGTGTACATAAACTTCGACGTTTCTGCCGATCTGATCTTTGAACATCTGAGTGACTAGCCTTTGGTAGGTCGCTCCAGCGTTCTTAAGTCCGAACGGCATCACTCGATAGCAGTACAACTTCTGGTAGCCCGCTCCGGAGTAGAAGGCGGTCTTCTCCTGATCGTCGGCGTGGAGAGGTATCTGGTTATACCCAGAATATCCATCCATGAAGGACAGGGCCTGGAAACCGACAGCTGCGTCGACCAGTGCGCCTATTCTCGGAAGAGGAAATCCATCCTTCGGGCATGCCTTGTTGAGGTCGGAGAAGTCGATGCACACCCTGACCGCTCCGCTCTTCTTTGGCACCGCCATGATATTGGAGATCCACTCGGGGAAGTGCGCCTCGCGGATGAAGCCGGCTCGCTCCAGCTTGTCTATCTCTGCCGCCACTGCAATGGACTTTGCAGCAGGTATGTGCCGAGCTTTCTGCTTGACCGGCGGGAACTCCTTCATGGTGTGCAGACGATGACAGGCGACCTCCGGGTCAATCCCTGGCATGTCCGCGAAGCTCCAGGCGAATACGTCACGGTATTCCCTGAGCAAGTTGGTTATGGCCAGGACCTCGCCCTTGGTTAGCGAGGTCCCGAGGCTAACAACTCTTGGCCCTTCCTTGCCGCCAATGTCGACCTCTTGAAGTGGTTCGGCAATTGGAAAACTTCCTCTCTTGGGGGTTGTCGGGCGTCCTCCCTCCTCCAACTTAAGGTCCACACCGCTCCCACCCGGGGGTGGAGTAGGGGACTTAAGCGAGGAGGCCTCCAGCGGGCTCCCCAATAGCTCGCTCGTAGCGGGCGGTAATTGCTAGGAGGGTGCGGGCCTCTTGGCCTCGGCGACCTCCATGTCCCTGAGGTGAAGGACATCCTGCTCGCATCGGGTAGCGGCTACCTGATCACCCCGAATTACTACGACCCCGCTCGCGGTGGGGAATTTGAGGGCCTGATGGTTGGGTGAAGCTACCGCATTCATTTGCCTTAGCCAAGGCCGCCCAAGGATGGCGTTAAATGCGGAACTTCCATCCACTACCGCGAAGCGGACTTGGCGAGCCTCCGGGCCAGCGGTCACCGTAAGGGTTATCTCCCCTGCCACTCTGGCGACCTCTCCGGTGAACCCACTGAGGGAGCTCGTCGAGGGAGACAGGTCGGCGAGTCTCAACCCCATTCGCAGGTAGGCCGACAGAAAAAGGATGTCCACGGCGCTCCCCGGATCAACCAGAGCTCGCCTCACCTCGATGTTAGCCATCATCAGGCGTATGACGAGGGGGTCATTGTGGGGCGCAACGACCCCAGTCATGTCATCTTCCGAAAACCAGAGAAAATCGCGGGCTTCCACCCTTGGTGCTTGAAGTAAAGTAGGAGTTAGCGAGACGGAAAATACCTTTTGTGCCCGCTCCATCTCCCTGACTCGTCGGCGGGCTTCATTACTGGATCTCGGGCCGCACAGCCGCCCGCTAATGGTATGGCAGATCGCCGGTCCTTCCGCGGGAGGCGGAGGTAGGGCGGGCTCAGCGGGCCCCGGGCGATCTCCCTCCCGAGGGGCCCGTGTCGGTACTACCTCGAACCTCCTTGGAGGCGAAATAAACTGATTCAAGTGGCCCTGGGTGACCAAATCCTCGAGGTGGTTCTTGAGAGCCCGGCATCTGTTAGTGTGATGCCCAGGGCTTCGATGAAAGGCGCACCGCCGCGAGTTGTCGGTAGAGCCAGGCTCTCCGACCTGTAGGGGTGGCGGGTACTGGAAGAAAGGTTCATTCCGAATCTGATGGAAGATTTGTCCTGGCGAGTGGGTCAGCACGGTGAAATCCCGCTCCCCGGGTCCTGGAGGCAGGCGCCAGTTCGCCGGCCTTCCAGCGACAACCGTGGGGGCTTCAGCGGGCTGTTCAGCAGGAACAGCGGGCGGCCCAGGCAAAGCCACCGCCAGGGGCACCTCCCTTCTCTCCACGGCCTTGACGACGAGCGGTCGCGGGGCCGGAGGAGGTCGCTGCTCGACTGCCTTTCCCTTTCGGTCTAGCACAGCGTCTTCGAGCTTGATGTGTTGCTGGACCAGGGCAAATAGTTCAACCATCGTGCGAGGGTCCTTGATCACTAGAGCGTCATGAAGCTTGCAACCCTCGGGGAGGGCGCTTCTGAAAGCGCTCACCACGGTACGATCTTGGCCCGCCGCGTCTTCCAGAGCGAGGTAGGCGCTCCGGAATCGCGTTGCGAAGCACCGGAGCGTCTCGCGAGCTCCCATGGTTAAAGTAAACAGAGACTCGATTCTCTTCGGGGGCTGCCTATTGCAGCGATACTACTCCAGGAATAGCCTAGAGAGAGTTGGAAAGTCGGGGATCGTGCCGGGCGGCAACTTGTGGAACCAGTTCAATGCCGAGCCGGTCAAACTGCTCGGGAATGCTCGGCACAAGACGTGGTCTTGGTCCCGGAAAAACAGAAACTTTCTGTAAGCCAAGAGATGGTCAACGGGATCCTGCGACCCGTCGAACAATACAAACTTCGGGGGGGTCCAGTGGTGCGGAAAACCCCCTTGGTGGACCTCGCTGGTGAAAGGCGAGCTACCTCCGTGGGCGGCAAGGCCTTCAAGTAAATCAACTGGCGCACTAGGTCGCCGCCAGCGCCCGGGGAGAACTCCCAGAGGCGGCTGCGCAGGTCCTAGGCGGTCTCGTACGCTCCCTTGTGGCGAGGTCGGCCCCACCCCGCGGCGACCCTCGGGGGCAACCGCTCGGCGGGCTCCTTGCTGTCCACCCACGGATTCCTTCGGCGCGTCAGTTGGTCTGTGGGAGGCCGTTGCCTCTCGAGCTCCTGAAGATATTTCCACCGCGGGCTCTTTCCCTCGTCGCCGATGGCGTGGGTCGCGATCCCGCTCTAGAGATCTCGCCTCCGACCCCTCAGAATCGGCGCTCCGGCTACGGCGGCAGGGAATGGTCGCGCGCGAGGTCGCCTGGTTGCTAGATCGCTGGGTGACTAGCTTCTGCAACCTTGTGAGCGGGGTTTCCGGCACCCCGTGTACAGCCGCTCTCCCGACTGGGGGTTCCGGTTGGGAAACCTGCCGCACCGGAGCGACCGTGGGCGGTCGCGATGTTGACGCCGGTGGTCGCACCGGAGACGCCGTCTTCGCCGGCCCAGATCGTCGGCTGGCCGCCGGAGCCTGACGCAATCGTGTCAGCTCCTCCATCATCGCCCGCTGGGTGGCCAACATCTCCAACAAGAGTTGGTCGCTGAGCGGGACCTGGGGCTGAGGGGTCTCGACCGGAGGCTCGCTGCGCGCAGATCTGGCACGAGTCCTCGGTCGCCTGCGTCCCCTTGTCGCCGGAGCCATCCTTGAGGTTACGAGAGCGAACTGCGCTCAACCGCGTGGTCGTGGGCGTTCTCGCAGGAACCAGTCGAAGATCCCACAGACGGCGCCAAATGTTCGGGGGATTTTTCACTGGTCCGTGCGGGCTGCCTGCAAGACAAAGAAAAAAGAACGTGAGAACGGCTGGCTCCCTTAGGAGCGCAGACCCTCCGACGCTCAAGTCAGTCACAGTGGCACAACGGCGAGCTGTAATGGACCAAAGAGGAAGGAAAAGGGATTTCGAACCTGTACTATGGAGCCTGGGGGTGAGCATTTATAGCAATCGGTGGCCTATCGTGGCCCGACACGTGGAGATTCTTCCGGCGCCTTCTAGACCCCCCACGTTCTGGCTCGCATGGGTCTGACAGTCCTTGGTACTCGCGCCCTGACATTCTGTCGTCAGGCCTGCCAGGCGGTTTGAGTGGGGGAGGGAATCTTTCTTGTCGTGGCCAGGTGGCCATTCTGGAATGTTCAAGTCTGGGAGGTCTCGAACTGATTCGAGCGAGCTTCCGTGGACCACGTTTGTCCACGTAGCTTCCGTGGGGTTTTGACACCTGGCATCCTCTCCTACATTGTGGGCGACCTCCGACGGGGAGCTAAGGTGAGCTCGCCCTCCATTGCTCCGCCTTCTCTTCCACATCTATCAAGAGTCGGACCTCGCGGGAGCAACCTCCTCGATAAACTGGAGAATTCTGGCGAGCTTGGGCGAGCTCCTGAGCGAGCTAGGGGCGAGCTCCTGCGCGAGCTAGGGGCGTTCGCGATGCCGGTGTCTTCGTTATGCATGACGGTCTAACTCCCGCTATCACTGCCAGCGAGTTCTCGCGCGGGCTTGGCGAACTCCGGGGCGAGCTCCTGAGCGAGCTTAGGCGAGCTCCTGGGTGAGCTTGGCGAGCTACGGGGCGAGCTCCTGAGCGAGCTTCTGGGCGATCTCGGGCGAGCTCCATCGAGCTCAGGCGAGCTCCTGAGCGAGCTTCTGGGCGATCTCAGGCGAGCTCCATCGAGCTCAGGCGAGCTCTTAAGAGTGCTCTTGGCCTGGGCCCTTTCAGCCTAATGTGGATCTCGCTCCCTGTCAAGGTGATTTGGTGAGCACGGGGGAGCGAACCCCTGCGAGCTGCACTCAGATACAAGGTGTCCATCCAGCTCCCTGTGGGGCGAGCTCCTGAGGGGTTGGGAGAGGCGAGCTGCACTCAGATACAAGGTGTCCATCCAGCTCCCTGTGGGGCGGCGAGCTCCTGATGGGCTGGGAGGGCGAGCTTCACTCAGATACAAGGTGTCCATCCAGCTCCCTGTGGGGCGGCGAGCTCCTGATGGGCTGGGAGGGCGAGCTTTTTGGACGGGCTCCCTCGAGAACTCTTATCTCAGATGCGTTTGCAATGCTACCCAAGATATGTGGTTTCTGTCTACCCCCAACAGATCGTGTGAAAGAATTAGAATGGATTGTATGAATGAATTAGAATGGATCGTATGAATGAATTAGAATGGATCGTGCGAATGAATTCGAATGGATCGTACGAATTCATTCTTATTCATTCATACAATCCATTCTAATTCTTTCACACGATCCTTTCTAATTCATTCATACGTTCCATTCTAATTCATTAGCACGATCCATGCTAATTCATTCGTTCGATCAGTTCTAATTCATTAGCACGATCCATTCTAATTCATTCGTACGATCCATTCTAATTCATTCGCACGATCCATTCTAATTCATTCATAGGATCCACTCTAATTCATTCATATGATCTATTCTAATTCTTTCGCACGAATGTATCCATTCTAATTCATTGGCATGAATGTATCCATTCTAATTCATTCGTACGATCCATTCTAATTCATTCGTACGATCCATTCTAATTCATTCTTACGATCTATTCTAATTCATTCATACAATCCATTCTAATTCTTTCACACGATCCATTCTAATTCATTCGTACGATCCATTCTAATTCATTCGCACAATCCATTCTATTTCATTCGTACGATCCATTCGTACTCATTCGTATGATCCATTCTAATTCATTCGTACGATCCATTCTAATTCATTCGCACGAATGTATCCATTCTAGTTCATTCGTACGATCCATTCTAATTCATTCGTACGAACCATTCTAATTCATTCGCACGATCCATTCTAATTCATTCGTACGATCCATTCTAATTCATTCATACGATCCATTCTAATTCATTCGTACGATCCATTCTAATTCATTCGCACAAATATATCCATTCTAATTCATTCGTACGATCCATTCTAATTCATTCGCACGATCCATTCTAATTCATTCGTACGATCCATTCTAATTCTTTCACACGATCCATTCTAATTTATTCGTACGATCCATTCTAATTCATTCGCACGATCCATTCTAATTCATTCGTACGATCCATTCTAATTCATTCATACGATCCATTCTAATTCATTCGTATGATCCATTCTAATTCATTCGCACAAATGTATCCATTCTAATTCATTCGTACGATCCATTCTAATTCATTCGCACGATCCATTCTAATTCATTCGTACGATCCATTCTAATTCATTCGCACGATCTGTTCTTATTCATTCGCACAATCCATTCTAATTCATTCGCACGAATGTATCCATTCTAATTCATTCGTACGATCCATTCTAATTCATTCGTACGATCCATTCTAATTCATTCGTATGGTCCATTCTAATTAATTCGTATGATCCATTCTAATTCATTCGTACGATCCATTCTAATTCATTCATACAATCCATTCTAATTCGTTCATATGATCAATTCTAATTCACTCATACGATCCATTCTAATACATTCATACGATCCATTCTAATTCATTTGCACGAATATATCCATTCTAATTCATTCGTATGATCCATTCTAATTCATTCGTATGATCCATTCTAATTCATTCGTACGATCTATTCTAATTCATTCGTACGATCGATTCTAATTCATTCGTACGATCCATTCTAATTCCTTCATACGATCCATTCTATTTCATTCGTACGATCCATTCTAATTCATTCGTACAATCTATTCTAATTCATTCGTACGAATGGATACATTCGTGTGAATGAATTAGAATGGATCGTACGAATGAGTAAAAATGGATCGTACGAATGAAATAGAATGGATTGCACGAATGAATTAGAATGGATCGTACGAATGAATTAGACTGGATCGTGTGAAAGAATTAGAATGGATCGTATGAATGAATTAGAATGGATCGTGCGAATAAATTAGAATAGATCGTACGAATGAATTAGAATGGATCGTACGAAGGAATTAGAATGGATCGTACGAATGAATCAGAATGGATATATTCGTGCAAATGAATTAGAATGGATCGTATGAATATATTAGAATGGATCGTATGAGTGAATTAGAATGGATCGTACGAATGAATTAGAATGGATTGTATGAATGAATTAGAATGGATCGTACGAATGAGTTAGAATAGATCATACGAATTAATTAGAATGGATCATACGAATGAATTAGAATGGATCGTACGAAGGAATTAGAATGGTTCATACGAATGAATTAGAATGGATCATACGAATGAATTAGAATGGATCGTACGAAGGAATTAGAATGGATCGTACGAATGAATTAGAATGGATCGTACGATTGAATTAGAATGGATCATACGAATGAGTAAGAATGGATCGTATGAATGAATTAGATTGGATCGTACAATCCATTCTAATTCATTAGCATGGATCGTGCTAATGAATTAGAATGGAATATACGAATGAATTAGAATGGATCGTAGAATGGGTCGTACGAATGAATTAGAATGAATTAGAATGGATCGTACGAATGAATTAGAATAGATCATAGGAATGAATTAGAATGGATCGTGCAAATGAATTAGAATGGATACATTCGTGCGAATGAATTAGAATGGATCGTGCGAATGAATTAGAATGGATCGTACGAATAAATTAGAATGGATATATTTGAACGAATAAATTAGAATGGATCATATGAATGAATTAGAATGGATCGTACGAATGAATTAGAATGGATAGTGCGAATGAATTAGAATCGATCGTACGAATGAATTAGAATGGTTCGTACGAATGAATTAGAATGGATCATACGAATGAGTAAGAATGGATCGTACGAATGAATTAGAATGGATCGTACGAATGAATTAGAATGGATCGTACGAATAAATTAGAATGGATACATTCGTCCGAATAAATTAGAATGGATCATACGAATGAGTAAGAATGGATCGTACGAATGAAATAGAGTAGATTGTATGAATGAATTAGAATGGATCCTACGAATGAATTAGAATGGATCGTGTGAAAGAATTAGAATGGATTGCATGAATGAATTAGAATGGATCGTACGAATGGATTAGAATGGATCGTACGAATGAATTAGAATGGATCGTACAAATGAACTAGAATGGATACATTCGTGCGAATGAATTAGAATGGATCGTACGAATGAATTAGAATGGATCGTACGAATGAATTAGAATAGATTGCGCGAATGAATTAGAATGGATCGTGCGAATGAAATAGAATGGATCATACGAATGAGTAAGAATGGATCGTACGAATGAAATAGAATGGATTGTGCGAATGAATTAGAATGGATCGTACGAATGAATTAGAATGGATCGTGTGAAAGAATTAGAATGGATTGTATGAATGAATTAGAATAGATCGTATGAATGAATTAGAATGGATCGTACGAATGAATTAGAATGGATCGTACGAATGAATTAGAATGGATACATTCGTGCGAATGAATTAGAATGGATATATTCGTGCGAAAGAATTAGAATAGATCGTATGAATGAATTAGAATGGATCCTATGAATGAATTAGAATGGATCGTGCGAATGAATTAGAATGGATCGTACGAATGAATTAGAATGGATCGTGCTAATGAATTAGAATTGATCGAACGAATGAATTAGCATGGATCGTGCTAATGAATTAGAATGGAACGTACGAATGAATTATAATGGATCATGTGAAAGAATTAGAATGGATTGTATGAATGAATTAGAATGAATTCGTACGATCCATTCGAATTCATTCGCACGATCCATTCTAATTCATTCATACGATCCATTCTAATTCATTCATATAATCCATTCTAATTCTTTCACACGATCTATTCTAATTCATTCGTAGGATCCATTCTAATTCATTCGTACAATCTATTCTATTTCATTCGTACGATCCATTCTTACTCATTCGTATAATCCATTCTAATTCATTCGGACGAATGTATCCATTCTAATTTATTCGTATGATCCATTCTAATTCATTCGTACGATCCATTCTAATTCATTCGTACGATCCATTCTTACTCATTCGTATGATCCATTCTAATTCATTCGTACGATCCATTCTAATTCATTCATACGATCGATTCTAATTCATTCGCACTATCCATTCTAATTCATTCGTACGATCCATTCTAATTCATTCGTATGATCCATTTTAATTTATTCGTTCAAATATATCCATTCTAATTCATTCGTATGATCCATTCTAATTCATTCGCACGATCCATTCTAATTCATTCGCACGAATGTATCCATTCTAATTCATTTGCACGATCCATTCTAATTCATTCCTATGATCTATTCTAATTCATTCGTACGATCCATTCTAATTCATTCTAATTCATTCGTACTATCCATTCTAATTCATTCGTACGATCCATTCTAATTCATTCTAATTCATTCGTACGATCCAATCTAATTCATTCATACGATCCATTCTTACTCATTCGTATGATCCATTGTAATTCAATCGTACGATCCATTCTAATTCATTCGTACGATCCATTCTAATTCCTTCGTACAATCAATTCTAATTCATTCGTACGATCCATTCTAATTCTTTCGTACGATCCATTCTAATTCCTTCGTACGATCCATTCTAATTCATTCGTACAATCTATTCTAATTCATTCGTACGAATGGATACATTCATGTGAATGAATTAGAATGGATCGTACGAATGAGTAAGAATGGATCGTACGAATGAAATAGAATGGATTGCACGAATGAATTAGAATTGATCGTACGAATGAATTAGAATGGATCGTGCGAATGAATTAGAATGGATCGTACGAATGAATTAGAATGGATCGTACGAATGAACTAGAATGGATATATTCATGCGAATGAATGAGAATGGATCGTACGAATGAATTAGAATGGATCGTACGAATGAATTAGAATGGATCTTACGAATGAATTAGAATGGATCGTACGAATGAATTAGAATGGATCGTATGAATGAATTAGAATGGATACATTCGTGCGAATGAATTAGAATGGATCGGACGAATGAATTAGAATGGATCGTACGAATAAATTAGAATGGATCAAATGAATGAATTAGAATGGTTACATTCATGCGAATGAATTAGAATGGATCGTACGAATGGATTAGAATGGATCGTACGAATGGATTAGAATGGATACATTCGAGCGGATGAATTAGAATGGATCGTACGAATGAATTAGAATGGATCGTACGAATGGATTAGAATGGATCCTACGAATGGATTAGAATGGATACCCTTGTGCATATGAATTAGAATGGATCGTACGAATGAATTAGAATGGATCATATTAATGAATTAGAATGGATCGTACGAATGAATTAGAATGGATCGTACGAATGAATTAGAATGGATACATTCGTGCGAATGAATTAGAATGGATACATTCGTGCGAAAGAATTAGAATAGATCGTATGAATGAATTAGAATGGATCCTATGAATGAATTAGAATGGATCGTGTGAATGAATTAGAATGGATTGTACGAATGAATTAGAATGGATCGATCGAATGAATTAGAATTGATCGAACGAATGAATTAGAATGGATACATTCGTGCGAATGAATTAGAATGGATCGGACGAATGAATTAGAATGGATCGTACAAATAAGTAAGAATGGATCGTACGAATGAAATAGAATAGATCGTACAAATGAATTAGAATGGATCGTACGAAGGAATTAGAATGGATCGTACGAATGAATTAGAATGGATATATTCGTGCAAATGAATTAGAATGGATCGTATGAATGTATTAGAATGGATCGTATGAGTGAATTAGAATGGATCGTACGAATGAAGTAGAATGGATCGTATGAATGAATTAGAATGGATACATTCGTGTGAATGAATTAGAATGGATCGTACGAATGAATTAGAATAGCTCATACGAATGAATTAGAATGAATCGTATGAATGAATTAGAATAGTTACATTCGTGAGAATGAATTAGAATAGATCGTACGAATGAATTAGAATGGATCGTACGAATAAATTAGAATGGATCGTGGGAATGAATTAGAATGGATCGTACGAATGAATTAGAATGGATCCACCGAATAAGTTAGAATTGATCATACGAATGAATTAGAATGGATTGTACGAATGAATTAGAATGGATTGTGCAAATGAATTAGAATGGATCGTATGAATGAACAAGAATGGATCGTACGAATGAATTAGATTGGATCGTGCGAATGAATTAGCATGAATCGTACGAATATATTAGAATGGATCGTACGAATGAATTAGAATAAATCGTACGATCCATTCTATTTCATTCGTACGATCCATTCTTACTCATTCGTATGATCCATTCTAATTCATTCGTATGATCCATTTTAATTCATTCGTACGATCCATTCTAATTAATTCGCACGATCCATTCTAATTCATTCATACGATCCATTCTAATTCATTCATACGATCCATTCTAATTCATTCGCCCGATCCATTCTAATTCATTCATACGATCCATTATATTCGAATGGATCATGCGATCCATTCGAATTCATTCGCACGATCCATTCTAATTCATTCATACGATCCATTCTAATTCATTCATACAATGCATTCTAATTCTTTCACACGATCCATTCTAATTCATTCGTACGATCCATTCTAATTCATTCGTACAATCCATTCTATTTCATTTGTACGATCCATTCTTACTCATTCGTATGATCCATTCTAATTCATTCGTACGATCCATTCTAATTCATTTGTACGATCCATTCTAATTCATTCGTACAATCCATTCTATTTCATTCGTACGATCCATTCTTACTCATTTGTATGATCCATTCTAATTCATTCGCACGAATGTATCCATTCTAATTCATTCATACAATCCATTCTAATTCATTCCGTACGATCCATTCTAATTCATTCGTACGATCGTACGATTGAATTAGAATGGATCGTACGAATGAATTAGAATAGATTGTGCGAATGAATTAGAATGGATCGTACGAATGAATTAGAATGGATCGTACGAATGAATTAGAATGGATCATACGAATGAGTAAGAATGGATCGTACGAATGAATTAGAATGGATCGTACGAATGAATTAGAATGGATCGTACGAATAAATTAGAATGGATACATTCGTCCGAATGAATTAGAATGGATCATACGAATGAGTAAGAATGGATCGTACGAATGAAATAGAATAGATTGTACGAATGAATTTGAATGGATCCTACGAATGAAGTAGAATGGATCATGTGAAAGAATTAGACTGGATTGTATGAATGAATTAGAATGGATCGTATGAATGATTTAGAATGGATCGTGCGAATGAATTCGAATGGATCGTACGAATTCATTCTAATTCATTCATACAATCCATTCTAATTCTTTCACACGATCCATTCTAATTCATTCGTACGTTCCATTCTAATTCATTGGTACGATCCATGCTAATTCATTCGTTCGATCAATTCTAATTCATTAGCACGATCCATTCTAATTCATTCGTACGATCCATTCTAATTCCTTCGTACGATCCATTCTAATTCATTCGTACGATCTATTCTATTTCATTCGTATGATCCATTCTTACTGATTCGTACGATCCATTCTAATTCATTCGTCCGATCCATTCTAATTCATTCGCACGAATGTATCCATTCTAATTCATTCGTGCGATCCATTCTAATTCATTCGTACGATCCATTCTAATTCCTTCGTACGATCCATTCTAATTCATTCGTACGATCTATTCTAATTCATTCGTACGATCCATTCTAATTCATTCGTATGATCCATTTTAATTCATTCGTAAGATCCATTCTAATTCATTCGTACGATCCATTCTAATTCATTCGTACGATCCATTCTAATTCATTCGCACGAATGTATCCATTCTAGTTCATTCGTATGATCCATTCTAATTCATTCGTACGATCCATTCTAATCCATTCGTACGATCCATTCTAATTCATTCATACGATCGATTCTAATTCATTCATACAATCCATTCTAATTCTTTCACACGATCCATTCTAATTCATTCGTAGGATCCATTCTAATTCATTCGTACAATCTATTCTATTTCATTCGTACGATCCATTCTTACTCATTCGTATGATCCATTCTAATTCATTCGGACGAATGTATCCATTCTAATTTATTCGTACGATCCATTCTAATTCATTCGTACGATCCATTCTTACTCATTCGTATGATCCATTCTAATTCATTCGTACGATCCATTCTAATTCATTTGTACGATCGATTCTAATTCATTCGCACTATCCATTCTAATTCATTCGTACGATCCATTCTAATTCATTCGTATGATCCATTCTAATTTATTCGTTCAAATATATCCATTCTAATTCATTTCGTACGATCCATTCTAATTCATTCACACGATCCATTCTAATTCATTCGTACGAGTGTATCCATTCTAATTCATTCGTACGATCCATTCTAATTCATTCGTACGATCCATTCTAATTCATTCGCACGAATGTATCCATTCTAGTTCATTCGTACGATCCATTCTAATTAATTCGTACGATCCATTCTAATTCAATCGCACGATCCATTCTAATTCATTCGTACAATGAATTCTAATTCATTTGCACGAATGTATCCATTCTAATTCATTCGTACGATCCTGAATTAAAATGGATCGTACGAATGAATTAGAATGGATACCTTTGTGCATATGTATTAGAATGGATCGTACGAATGAATTAGAATGGATCATATTAATGAATTAGAATGGATCGTACGAATGAATTAGAATGGATACATTTGTGCGAATGAATTAGAATGGATCGTGCACGAATGTATCCATTCTAATTCATTCGTACGATCCATTCTAATTCATTAATATGATCCATTCTAATTCATTCGTACGATCCATTCTAATTCATATGCACAAAGGTATCCATTCTAATCCATTCGTAGGATCCATTCTAATCCATTCGTACGATCCATTCTAATTCATTCGTACGATCCATTCTAATTTATTCGCTCGAATGTATCCATTCTAATCCATTCGTACGATCCATTCTAATCCATTCGTACGATCCATTCTAATTCATTCGCATGAATGTAACCATTCTAATGAATTCATATGATCCATTCTAATTCATTCGTACGATCCATTCTAATTCATTCGTCCGATCCATTCTAATTCATTCGCACGAATGTATCCATTCTAATTCACTCGTACGATCTATTCTAATTCATTCGTACGATCCATTCTAATTCATTCGTAAGATCCATTCTAATTCATTCGTGGCTGACGCTCACGGCCCGCCCAGCGTTATAAAGTACTGAGAGTCAAAGCTCTCGGCGCAGACCGCCCACGGCTGGTGCCCACAGCTCGCCTGAGGCAGACCCTGACCGCGAGTGATGAGCTCACGCCGGAAGGAGATCGCTCGTGGCTGACGCTCCCGGCCCGCCCAGCGTTTGTGAAATACTGACAGTCAAAACTCTCGGCGCAGACCGCCCACGGCAGGTGCCCGCAGCCCACAAGGTGGAAGCCGCCAATGACTGGTACTCCCAGTCCGCCCGGCATGTGCAACAAGACTCCTGTGCAAGCGCCAAAGTCTCCTTGGTCGCTCCCTCAGGAGGGGATAATGTTGGGGGTAGCTGAAATCTGCCCTGGAGTTCGCTCCACCCCCGTGCTCACCAAATCAACTTGACAGGAAGCGAGATCCACATTGGGCTGAAGGGGCCTAGGCATAGAGCTCGCTCAGAAGCTCGCCTAAGCTCACTAAGGAGCTCGCCAAAACTCACCTGAGTTCACTCGGGAGCTCGCCAAAGCTCGCTCAGGAGTCAGGAGCTCGCCTAAGCTCGCTCAGGAGCTCTCCCATGCTCGCTAAGGAGCTCGCCCGAGCTCGCTCAGGAGCTCGCCCGAGCTCGCTCAGGAGCTCGCCCAAGCTCGCTCAGGAGCTCGCCCATGCTCGCTCAGGAGCCCGCCCATGCTCGCTCAGGAGCTCGCCCAAACCCACTCCGGAGCTCGCCAAGCTCGCCAAGACTCTCCTATTTATCAAAGAGGTCGCTCCTGCGAGGTCCGACTCTTGATAGATGTGGAAGAGAAGGCGGAGCAACGCAGGACGAGCTCGCCCTGGCTTCCCACCGGAGGTCGCCCCCATAGAAAGACATAAAGGTGGCCAGGTGTCGAAATCCCACGGAGGCTACGTGGACTAACGTCCATGGAAGCCCGCTAGAGTCAGTTTTGAGATCGCCCAGACTTGAACATTCCAGAATGGCCACCTGGCCACGACAAGAAAGATTCCCTCCCCCACTCAAACCGCCTGGCAGGCTTGACGACAGAATGTCAGGGCGCGAGTACCAAGGACTGTCAGACCCACGCGAGCCAGAACGTGGGGGGTCTAGAAGGCACCGGAAGAATCTCCATGTGTCGGGCCACGGTAGGCCGCCGATTGCTATAAATGCTCACCCCCAGGCTCCATAGTACAGGTTCAAAACCTTATCCCCTTCCACTTTCGTCCACTAAAGCTCGCCGTTGTGCCACCGTGACTGACTTGAGCGTCAGAGGGTCTGCGCTCCTAAGGGAGCCAGCCGTTCTCACGTTCTCTTTTCTTTGTCTTGCAGGCAGCCCGCATGGACCAGCGAAAATCCCCCGAACATGATCCATTCTAATTCATTCGCACGATCTATTCTAATTCATTCGCATGAATGTAACCATTCTAATTCATTCGTACGATCCATTCTAATTTATTCGTACAATCCATTCTAATTAATTCGTATGATCCATTCTAATTCATTCGTACGCTCGGTCCCGCCCCTGGTGCGGGAGCTGATGGAGCCGGGGGCTTCTCCACTTGGGCGGGAGCGGCAGGCTCCGCCCGGGGAGCTTGAGGGGCGGACTCTTTCTCCTGGGAGCCTGATGCTTCCTCCTCAGAGTCCGTCCACTCGGGCTCTGAGTCCAAGCCTGCCTCCTCCAGCGCTTTTCGCCGCAGCTCCGTCTGGGCGTTCGAAGGCGCGGGCCTCGCGCGCTTGGCCTTCTTCTTCCCGCGGGCCTCCATCTCCGGCGTCAGCACTGCTACATGAAGAGGGACAGTCAGATTGCCGGGGAAGTTGCCCATTAAAATCTGAGCCATCCCGGATTCGACTTCCGCCATGGTTAGCGGGAGGTCGACGTTAGGGTCGTCGGGCTCGACCATTTGAATCTTGTGGCGAACAATGGGAAGTGGGGCAGGTGGCTGACCTGGGCCGGCGTCCGGGCGAGGAGGTGGTGGAGGCGCGGATACATTCGTGCGAATGAATTAGAATGGATTGTATGAATGAATTAGAATAGAATTAGAATTAGAATGGATCGTACGAAGGAATTAGAATGGATCGTACGAATGAATTAGAATGGATCGTACGAATGAATTAGAATGGATCGTACGAAGGAATTAGAATGGATCGTACGAATGAATTAGAATGGATCGTGCGAATGAATTAGAATGGATCGTACGAATGAATTAGAATGGATCGTGTGAAAGAATTAGAATGGATTGTATGAATGAATTAGAATAGATTTTATGAATGAATTAGAATGGATCGTACGAATGAATTAGAATGGATCGTACGAATGAACTAGAATGGATACATTCGTGCGAATGAATTAGAATGGATCGTACGAATGAATTAGAATGGATCGTACGAATGAATTAGAATGGATCTTACGAATGAATTAGAATGGATCGTACGAATGCATGATCCATGCTAATTCATTCGTTCGATCAATTCTAATTCATTAGCACGATCCATTCTAATTCATTCGTACAATCCATTCTAATTCATTTGCACGATCCATTCTAATTCATTCGTACGATCCATTCTAATTCTTCAACACGATCCATTCTAATTCATTCGTACGATCCATTCTAATTCATTCGTACGATCCATTCTAATTCATTCGTACGATCCATTCTAATTCCTTCGTACGATCCATTCTAATTCATTCATACAATCTATTCTAATTCATTCATACAATCCATTCTAATTCTTTCACACGATCCATTCTAATTCATTCGTACGATCCATTCTAATTCATTCGCATAATCCATTCTAATTCATTCGCACGAATGTATCCATTCTAAATCATTCGTACAATCCATTCTATTTCATTTGTACGATCCATTCTTACTCATTGTACGAATGAATTAGAATGGATCCTACGAATGAATTAGAATGGATCGTGTGAAAGAATTAGAATGGATTGTATGGATGAATTAGAATGGATCGTATGAATGAATTAGAATGGATCGTACGAATGAATTAGAATGGATACATTCGTGCGAATGAATTAAAATTGATCGTACGAATGAATTAGAATGGATCGTGTGAATGAATTAGAATGGATCGTACGAATGAATTAGAATGGATCGTACGAATGAACTAGAATGGATACATTCGTGCGAATGAATTAGAATGGATCGTACGAATGAATTAGAATGGATCGTACGAATGAATTAGAATGGATCTTACGAATGAATTAGAATGGATCGTACGAATGAATTAGAATGGATACATTCGTACGAATGAATTAGAATGGATCGTACGAAGGAATTAGAATGGATCGTACGAATGAATTTGAATGGATACATTTGTGCGAATGAATCTAAATGGATTGTATGAATGAATTACAATGGATCGTACGAATGAATTAGAATGGATCGTACGAATGAATTAGAATAGCTCATGTGAATGAATTAGAATGAATCGTATGAATGAATTAGAATGGATACATTCGTGCGAATGAATTAGAATGGATCGTACGAATGAATTAGAATGGATATATTCGTGCAAATGAATTAGAATGGATCGTATGAATGTATTAGAATGGATCGTATGAGTGAATTAGAATGGATCGTGCGAATGAATTAGAATGGATTGTATGAATGAATTAGAATGGATCGTGCGAATGAATTAGAATGGATCGTACGAATGAATTAGAATGGATCCTATGAATGAATTAGAATGGATCGTGCGAATGAATTAGAATGGATCGTACGAATGAATTAGAATGGATCGTGCTAATGAATTAGAATTGATCGAACGAATGAATTAGAATGGATACATTCGTGCGAATGAATTAGAATGGATCGGACGAATGAATTTGAATGGATCGCCCGAATGAGTAAGAATGGATCGTTCGAATGAAATAGAATGGATCGTACGAATGAATTAGAATGGATCGTACGAATGAATTAGAATGGATCGTACGAATGAATTAGAATGGATCGTACGAATGGATTAGAATGGATCCTACGAATTGATTAGAATGGATACCTTTGTGCATATGAATTAGAATGGATCCTATGAATGAATTAGAATGGATCATAGAATGGATCGTACGAATAAATTAGAATGAATTAGAATGGATCGTACGAATGAATTAGAATAGATCATAGGAATGAATTAGAATGGATCGTGCAAATGAATTAGAATGCATACATTCGTGCTAATGAATTAGAATGGATCAGACGAATGAATTAGAATGGATCGTACGAATGAGTAAGAATGGATCGTACGAATGAATGGATCGTACGAATGAAATATAATGGATTGTACGAATGAATTAGAATGGATCGTACAACTGAATTAGAATGGATCGTTTGAATGAATTAGAATGGATCATACGAATGAATTAGAATGGATCGTGTGAAAGAATTAGAATGGATTGTATGAATGAATTAGAAAAGATCGTATGAATGAATTAGAATGGATCGTACGAATGAATTAGAATGGATCGTACGAATGAACTAGAATGGATACATTCGTGTGAATGAATTAGAATGGATCGTACGAATGAATTAGAATGGATCGTACGAATGAATTAGAATGGATCTTACGAATGAATTAGAATGGATCGTACGAATGCACGATCCATGCTAATTCATTCGTTCGATCAATTCGAATTCATTAGCACGATCCATTCTAATTCATTCTTACGATCCATTCTAATTCATTCGCACGATCCATTCTAATTCATTCGTACGATCCATTCTAATTCTTTCACACGATCCATTCTAATTCATTCGTACGATCTATTCTAATTCATTCGTACGATCCATTCTAATTCATTCATACGATCCATTCTAATTCCTTCGTACGATCCATTCTAATTCATTCATACAATCTATTCTAATTCATTCATACAATCCATTCTAATTCTTTCACACGATCCATCCTAATTCATTCGTACGATCCATTCTAATTCATTCATACAATCCATTCTAATTCTTTCACATGATCCATTCTAATTCATTCGTACGTTCCATTCTAATTCATTAGCACGATCCATGCTAATTCATTCATTCGATAAATTCTAATTCATTCGCACGATCCATTCTAATTCATTCATAGGATCCATTCTAATTCATTCATATGATCTATTCTAATTCTTTCGCACGAATGTATCCATTCTAATTCATTCGCACGAATATATCCATTCTAATTCATTCGTACGTTCCATTCTAATTCATTCGTACGATCCATTCTAATTCATTCGTACGATCCATTCTAATTCATTCATACGATCTATTCTAATTCATTCATACAATCTATTCTAATTCTTTCATACGATCCATTCTAATTCATTCGTACGATCCATTCTAATTCATTCACACAATCCATTCTATTTCATTCGTACGATCCATTCTTACTTATTGGTATGATCCATTCTAATTCATTCGCACGAATGTATCC
Source organism: Chamaelirium japonicum (assembly GCA_947650365.1). NCBI lineage: Eukaryota > Viridiplantae > Streptophyta > Magnoliopsida > Liliales > Melanthiaceae > Chamaelirium > Chamaelirium japonicum. The sequence continues at coordinate 682,188 of CANTAL010000118.1, forward strand.
ATTCTAATTCAATCGTACGAATCCATTCTAATTCATTCGTACAATCCATTCTATTTCATTCGTACGATCCATTCTTACTCATTCGTATGATCCATTCTAATTCATTCGCACGAATGTATCCATTCTAAATCATTCGTACGATCCATTCTAATTCATTCGTACGATCCATTCAAAATCATTCGTACAATCCATTCTATTTCATTCATGCGATCAATTCTAATTCATTAGCACGATCCATTCTAATTCATTCGTACGATCCATTCAAATTCAATCGCACGATCCATTCTAATTCATTCGTACAATCCATTCTATTTCATTCGTACGATCCATTCTTACTCATTCGTATGATCCATTCTAATTCATTTGCATGAATGTATCCATTCTAATCCATTCGTACGATCCATTCTAATCCATTCGTATGATCCATTCTAATTCATTCGCATGAATGTAACCATTCTAATTCATTCATTTAATCCATTCTAATTCATTCATACGATCCATTCTAATTCATTCGTCCGATCCATTCTAATTCATTCGTACGATCCATTCTAATTCCTTCGTACGATCCATTCTAATTCATTCGTACGATCTATTCTAATTCATTCGTATGATCCATTCTAATTCATTCGTACGATCCATTCTAATTCATTCATATGATCCATTCTAATTCATTCGTACGATCCATTCTAATTCATTCGTACGATCCATTCTAATTCATTCGCACGATCCATTCTAATTCATTCATACGATCCATTCTAATTCATTCATACGATCCATTCTAATTCATTCCTATAATCCATTCTAATTCATTCGCCCGATCCATTCTAATTTATTCATACGATCCATTCTATTCGAATGGATCATGCGATCCATTCGAATTCATTCGCACGATCCATTCTAATTCATTCATACGATCCATTCTAATTCATTCATACAATGCATTCTAATTCATTCATACGATCCATTCTAATTCATTTGCACGAATATATCCATTCTAATTCATTCGTACGATCCATTCTAATTCCTTCATACGATCCATTCTAATTCATTCGTACGATCTATTCTAATTCATTCGTACGATCCATTCTAATTCATTTGTACGATCCATTCTAATTCCTTCGTACGATCCATTCTAATTCATTCGTACGATCCATTCTAATTCATTCGTACGATCCATTCAAATTCATTCGTACGATCCATTCTAATTCATTAATATGATCCATTCTAATTCATTCGTACGATCCATTCTAATTCATATGCACAAAGGTATCCATTCTAATCCATTCGTAGGATCCATTCTAATCCATTCGTAAGATCCATTTAATTCATTCGCTCGAATGTATCCATTCTAATCCATTCGTACGATCCATTCTAATCCATTCGTACGATCCATTCTAATTCATTCGCATGAATGTAACCATTCTAATTCATTCATTTGATCCATTCTAATTCATTCGTACGATCCATTCTAATTTATTCGTCCGATCCATTCTAATTCATTCGCACGAATGTATCCATTATAATTCATTCATACGATCCATTTTAATTCATTCGTACGATCCATTCTAATCCATTCGCACAAATGTATCCATTCTAATTCATTCGTACGATCCATTCTAATCCATTCGTACGATCCATTCTAATTCATTTGCATGAATGTATCTATTCTAATGCATTCACACGATCCATTCTAATTCATTCGTACGATCCATTCTAATTCATTTTTACGATCCAATGTAATTCATTCGTATGATCTATTCTAATTCATTCCTACGATCTATTCTAATTCATTCGTACGATCTATTCTAATTCATTCGCATGAATGTATCCATTCTAGTTCATTCGTACGATCCATTCTAATTCATTCGTACGATCCATTCTAATTCATTCGCACGATCCCTTCTAATTCATTCGTACGATCCATTCTAATTCATTCATACGATCCATTCTAATTCATTTGTACGATCCATTCTAATTCATTCGCACAAATGTATCCATTCTAATTCATTCGTACGATCCATTCTAATTCATTCGCACGATCCATTCTAATTCATTCATACTATCCATTCTAATTCTTTCACACGATCCATTCTAATTCATTCGTACGATCAATTCTAATTCATTCGCACGATCCATTCTAATTCATTCGTATGATCCATTCTAATTCATTCATACGATCCATTCTAATTCATTCGTACGATCCATTCTAATTCATTCGCACAAACGTATCCATTCTAATTCATTCGCACGATCCATTCTAATTCATTCGTACGATCCATTCTAATTCATTCGTACGATCCATTCTAATTCATTCGTACGATCCATTCTAATTCATTCATACGATCTATTCTAATTCATTCATACAATCCATTCTAATTCTTTCACACGATCCATTCTAATTCATTCTTATGATCCATTCTAATTCATTCGTACGATCCATTCTAATTCATATGCACAAAGGTATCCATTCTAATCCATTCGAAGGATCCATTCTAATCCATTCGTACGATCCATTCTAATTCATTCGTACGATCCATTCTAATTCATTCGCTCGAATGTATCCATTCTAATCCATTCGTACGATCCATTCTAATCCATTCGTACGATCCATTCTAATTCATTCGCATGAATGTAACCATTCTAATTCATTCATACGATCCATTCTAATTCATTCGTACGATCCATTCTAATTCATTCGTACGATCCAATCTAATTCATTCGCACAAATGTATCCATTCTAATTTATTCATATGATCCATTCTAATTCATTCATACAATCCATTCTAATTCTTTCATACGATCCATTCTAATTCATTCGTACGATCCATTCTAATTCCTTCGTACGATCCATTCTAATTCATTCGTACGATCTATTCTAATTCATTCGTACGATCCATTCTAATTCATTCGTAAGATCCATTCTAATTCATTCGTACGATCCATTCTAATTCATTCGTACGATCCATTCTAATTCGTTCGCACGAATGTATCCATTCTAGTTCATTCGTACGATCCATTCTAATTCATTCGTACGATCCATTCTAATCCATTCGTACGATCCATTCTAATTCATTCATACGATCCATTCTAATTCATTCATACAATCCATTCTAATTCTATCAGACGATCCATTCTAATTCATTCGTAGGATCCATTCTAATTCATTCGTACAATCTATTCTATTTCATTCGTACGATCCATTCTTACTCATTCGTATGATCCATTCTAATTCATTCGGACGAATGTATCCATTCTAATTTATTCGTATGATCCATTCTAATTCATTCGTACGATCCATTCTAAATCATTCGTACGATCCATTCTTACTCATTCGTATGATCCATTCTAATTCATTCGTACGATCCATTCTAATTCATTCGTACGATCGATTCTAATTAATTCGCACTATCGATTCTAATTCATTCGTACGATCCATTCTAATTCATTCGTATGATCCATTCTAATTTATTCGTTCAAATATATCCATTCTAATTCATTCCGTACGATCAATTCTAATTCATTCGTACGATCCATTCTAATTCATTCGTACGAATGTATCCATTCTAATTCATTCGTACGATCCATTCTAATTCATTCGTACGATCCATTCTAATTCATTCGTACGATCCATTCTAATTCATTCGGACGAATGCATCCATTCTAATTTATTCATACGATCCATTCTAATTCATTCATTTGATCCATTCTAATTCATTCGTACGATCCATTCTAATTCATTCGTCCGATCCATTCTAATTCATTCGCACGAATGTATCCATTCTAATTCATTCGTACGATCAATACTAATTCATTCGTACGATCCATTCTAATTCATTCGTAAGATGCATTCTAATTCATTCGTACGATCCATTCTAATTCATTCGTACGATCCATTCTAATTCATTCGCACGAATGTATCCATTCTAGTTCATTCGTACGATCCATTCTAATCCATTCGTACGATCCATTCTAATTCATTCACACGATCCATTCTAATTCATTCGTACGATCCATTCTAATTCATTCATACGATCCATTCTAATTCATTCGCACGAATGTATCCATTCTAATTCATTCATACGATCTATTCTACTTCATTCATACTATCCGTTCTAATTCACTCATATGATCCATTCTAATTCATTCATACGATCCATTCTAATTCATTTGCACGAATATATCCATTCTAATTCATTCGTATGATCCATTCTAATTCCTTCGTACGATCCATTCTAATTCCTTCGTACGATCCATTCTAATTCCTTCGTACGATCCATTCTATTTCATTCGTATGATCCATTCTAATTCATTCGTATGATCCATTCTAATTCATTCGTACGATCCATTCTTACTCATTCGTACGATCCATTCTAATTCATTCATACAATCCATTATAATTCATTCCGTACGATCCATTCTAATTCATTCATACGATCTATTCTTTCATACAATCCATTCTAATTCTTTCGTGCGAATGAATTAGAATGGATACCTTTGTACATATGAATTAGAATTGATCGTACGAATGAATTAGAATGGATCATATTAATGAATTAGAATGGATCGTACGAATGAATTAGAATGGATACATTCGTGTGAATGAATTAGAATGGATCGTGCGAATCAATTAGACTGGATCGTGCGAATGAATAAGAATAGATCGTGCTAATGAATTAGAATTGATCGAACGAATTCATTCTAATACATTCATACAATCCATTCTAATTCTTTCACACGATCCATTCTAATTCATTCGTACGATCCGTTCTTACTCATTGGTACGATCCTTTCTAATTCATTCGCACGAATGTATCCATTCTAATTCATTCGTACGAATCCATTCTAATTCATTCGTACAATCTATTCTATTCCATTCTAATTCATTCGTACGATCCATTCTTACTCATTCGTACGATCCATTCTATTCTAGTTCATTCGTACGATCCATTCTAATTCATTCGTACGATCCATTCTTATTCATTCTTACTCATTCGTATGATCCATTCTAATTCATTCGGACGAATGTATCCATTCTAATTTATTCGTCCGATCCATTCTAATTCATTCGTACGATCCATTCTAATTCATTCGTACGATCCATTCTAATTCATTCGTACGATCCATTCTAATTCATTCATACGATCTATTCTAATTCATTCATTCGTACGATCCATTCTAATTCATTCGTACGATCCATTCTAATTCATTCGCACGATCCATTCTAATTCATTCATAGGATCCATTCTAATTCATTCGTACAATCCATTCTAATTTTTTCATACGATCCATTCTAATTCATTCGTACGATCCATTCTAATTCACTCATACGATCCATTCTAATACATTCATACGATCCATTCTAATTCATTTGCACGAATATATCCATTCTAATTCATTCGTACGATCCATTCTAATTCATTCGTACGATCCATTCTAATTCATTCGTAAGATCCATTCTAATTCATTCGTACGATCCATTCTAATTCATTCATACGATCCATTCTAATTCCTTCGTACGAATGAATTAGAATGGATACATTTGTGCGAATGAATTAGAATGGATCGTACGAATGAATTAGAATGGATCGTATGAATGAATTAGAATGGATCGTACGAATGAATTAGAATGGATCGTACGAAGGAATTAGAATGGATCGTACGAATGAATTAGAATGGATCGTACGAATAAATTAGAATGGATACATTCATCCGAATGAATTAGAATGGATCATACGAATGAGTAAGAATGGATCGTACGAATGAAATAGAATAGATTGTACGAATGAATTAGAATGGATCCTACGAATGAATTAGAATAGATCGTGTGAAAGAATTAGAATGGATTGTATGAATGAATTAGAATGAATTCGTACGATCCAATCGAATTCATTCGCACGATCCATTCTAATTCATTCATACGATCCATTCTAATTCATTCATACAATCCATTCTAATTGTTTCACACGATCCATTCTAATTCATTCGTCTAATCCATTCTAATTCATTCGTACAATCTATTCTAATACATTCGTACGATCCATTCTTACTCATTCGTATGATCCATTCTAATTCATTCGGACGAATGTATCCATTCTAATTTATTCATACGATCCATTCTAATTCATTCGTACGATCCATTCTAATTCATTCGTACGATCCATTCTAATTCATTTATCCGATCCATTCTAATTCATTCGCACGAATGTATCCATTCTAATTCATTCGTACGATCCATTCTAATTCATTCGTACGATCCATTCTAATTCATTTGTAAGATCCATTCTAATTCATTCGTACGATCCATTCTAATTCATTCGTACGATCCATTCTAATTCATTCGCACGAATGTATCCATTCTAATTTATTCGTACGATCCATTCTAATTCATTCGTACGATCCATTCTAATTCATTCGTACGATCCATTCTAATTCATTTGTCCGATCCATTCTAATTCATTCGCACGAATGTATCCATTCTAATTCATTCATACGACCCATTCTAATTAATTCGTACGATCCATTCTAATTCATTCGTAAGATCCATTCTAATTCATTCGTACGATCCATTCTAATTCATTCGTACGAATCCATTCTAATTCATTCGCACGAATGTATCCATTCTAATTCGTTCATACGATCCATTCTAATTCATTCGTATGATCTATTCTAATTCATTCATAGGATCCATTCTAATTCATTCATACGATCTATTCTAATTCTTTCGCACGAATGTATCCATTCTAATTCATTCGTACGATCCATTCTAATTCATTCGTACGATCCATTCTAATTCATTCATACGATCCATTCTAATTCATTCATACGATCTATTCTAATTCATTCATACAATCCATTCTAATTCTTTCACACGATCCATTCTAATTCATTTGTATGATCCATTCTAATTCATTCGCACAATCCATTCTATTTCATTCGTACGATCCATTCTTACTCATTCGTATGATCCATTCTAATTCATTCGCACGAATGTATCCATAATGGATCATACGAATGAGTAAGAATGGATCGTACGAATGAAATAGAATGGATTGTACGAATGAATTAGAATGGACCGTACGAATGAATTAGACGTACGAATGAATTAGAATGGATACATTCGTGCGAATAAATTAGAATGGATCATACAAATGAGTAAGAATGGATCGTCATTCTAATTCATTCGTATGATCCATTCTAATTCATTTGTATCCATTCTATTTCATTCGCACGATCCATTCTAATTCATTCACGCAATCTATTCTAATTCATTCGTACGATCCATTCTAATTCATTCGTACGACCATTCTAATTCCTTCGTACGATCCATTCTAATTCATTCGTACGAACCATTCTAATTCATTCATACAATCCATTCTAATTATTTCACACGATTCATTCTAATTCATTCGTACGATCCATTCTAATTCATTCGTGCAATCCATTCTATATCATTCGTACGATCCATTCTTACTCATTCGTACGATCCATTCTAATTCATTCACACGAATGTATCCATTCGTACGAATGAATTAGAATAGATTGTACGAATGAATTAGAATAGATCGTACGAATGAATTAGAATGGATCGTACGAAGGAATTAGAATGGATCGTACGAATGAATTAGAATGGATCGTACGAATGAATTAGAATAGATCATACGAATGAATTAGAATGGATCGTACGAAGGAATTAGAATGGATCGTACGAATGAATTAGAATGGATATATTCGTGCAAATGAATTAGAATGGATCGTATGAATGTATTAGAATGGATCGTATGAGTGAATTAGAATGGATCATACGAATGAACTAGAATGGATCGTATGAATGAATTAGAATGGATACATTCGTGTGAATGAATTAGAATGGATTGTATGAATGAATTAGAATAGATTTTGTGAATGAATTAGAACTGATCGTACGAATGAATTAGAATGGATACATTTGTGCGAATGAATTAGAATGGATTGTATGAATGAATTAGAATGGATCCTATGAATGAATTAGAATGGATCGTACGAATGAATTAGAATGGATACATTCGTGCGAATGAAATAGAATGGATCATACGAATGAGTAAGAATGGATCGTCATTCTAATTCATTCGTATGATTCATTCTAATTCATTTGTATCCATTCTATTTCATTCGCACGATCCATTCTAATTCATTCGCGCAATCTATTCTAATTCATTCGTACAATCCATTCTAATTCATTCGTACGATCCATTCTAATTCATTCATACAATCTATTCTAATTTATTCGCACAAATGTATCCATTCTAATTCATTTGCACGATCCATTCTAATTCATTCCTGTGATCTATTCTAATTCATTCGTACGATCCATTCTAATTCATTCATACGATCCATTCTACGATCCATTCTAATTCATTCGGACATTCCTTTATAATTCATTAGCACGATCCATGCTAATGAATTAGAATGGATCGTACGATCCAATCTAATTCATTCATACGATCCATTCTTACTCATTCGTATGATCCATTCTAATTCAATCGTACGATCCATTCTAATTCATTCGTACGTACGATCCATTCTAATTCCTTCGTACGATCCATTCTAATTCATTCGTACGATCCATTCTAATTCCTTCGTACGATCCATTCTAATTCATTCGTACGATCCATTCTAATTCATTCGCGCAATCTATTCTAATTCATTCGTACGATCCATTCTAATTCATTCATACGATCCATTCTAATTCATTCATACAATCCATTCTAATTTATTCACACGAATGTATCCATTCTAATTCATTCGTACGATCCATTCTAATTCATTAATATGATCCATTCTAATTCATTCGATCCATTCTAGTTCATTCGATTGAATTAGAATGGATCCGACGAATGAGTAAGAATGGATCGTACGAATGAATTAGAATGGATCATACGAATGAATTAGAATGGATCGTACGAATAAATTAGAATGGATACATTCGTCCGAATGAATTAGAATGGATCATACGAATGAGTAAGAATGGATCGTACGAATGAATTAGAATGGATCGTACGAAAGAATTAGAATGGATCATACGAATGAGTAAGAGTAGATCGTACGAATGAATTAGAATGGATCGTACGAATGAATTAGAATGGATCATACGAATTAATTAGAATGGATCATACGAATGAATTAGAATGGATCATACGAATGAATTTGAATGGATCATACGAATGAACTAGAATAGATCGTACGAATGAACTAGAATGGATACATTCGTGCGAATGAATTAGAATGGATCATACGACTGAGTAAGAATGGATCGTACGAATGAAACAGTATAGATTGTACGAATGAATTAGAATGGATCCTACAAATGAATTAGAATAGATCGTGTGAAAGAATTAGAATGGATTGTATGAATGAATTAGAATGAATTCGTACGATCCATTCGAATTCATTCGCACGATCCATTCAAATTCATTCATACGATCCATTCTAATTCATTCATATAATCCATTCTAATTCTTTCACACGATCCATTCTAATTCATTCGTCTAATCCATTCTAATTCATTCGTACAATCTATTCTAATACATTTGTACGATCCATTCTTACTCATTCGTATGATCCATTCTAATTCATTCGGACGAATGTATCCATTCTAATTTATTCGTACGATCCATTCTAATTCATTCGTACGATCCATTCTAATTCATTCGTCCGATCCATTCTAATTCATTCGCACGAATGTATCCATTCTAATTCATTCGTAAGATCCATTCTAATTCATTCGTACGATCCATTCTAATTCATTCGTACGATCCATTCTTATTCATTCGCACGAATGTATCCATTCTAATTTATTCGTACGATCCATTCTAATTCATTCGTTCGATCCATTCTAATTCATTCGTACGATCCATTCTAATTCATTCGTCCGATCCATTCTAATTCATTCGTACGATCCATTCTAATTCATTCGTAAGATCCATTCTAATTCATTCGTACGATCCATTCTAATTCATTCGTACGAATCCATTCTAATTCATTCGCACGAATGTATCCATTTTAATTCATTCGTACGATCCATTCTAATTCATTCGTACGATCTATTCTAATTCATTCATAGGATCCATTCTAATTCATTCATACGATCTATTCTAATTCTTTCGCACGAATGTATCCATTCTTATTCATTTGCACGAATGTATCCATTCTAATTCATTCGTACGATCTATTCTAATTCATTCGCACGATCAATTCTAATTCATTCGCACGAATGTATCCATTCTAATTCATTCATACGATCCATTCTAATTCATTCATAGGATCCATTCTAATTCATTCATACAATCCATTCTAATTCATTCGCACGAATGTTTCCATTCTAATTCATTCGTACGATCAGTTCTAATTCATTCACAAAATCTATTCTAATTCATTCATACGATCCATTCTAATTCATTCACACGAATGTATCCATTCTAATTCATTCATACGATCCATTCTAATTCATTCGTACGATCCATTCTAATTCCTTCATACGATCCATTCTAATTCATTCGTACGATCTATTCTAATTCATTCGTACGATCCATTCTAATTCATTCGTACGATCCATTCCAATTCCTTCGTACGATCCATTCTAATTCATTCGTACGATCCATTCTAATTCATTCATACAATCCATTCTAATTCTTTCACACGATCCATTCTAATTCATTCGTACGATCCATTCTAATTCATTCGTGCAATCCATTCTATTTCATTCATACGATCCATTCTTACTCATTCGTACGATCCATTCCAATTCATTCACACGAATGTATCCATTCGTATGAATGAATTAGAATAGATTGTACAAATGAATTAGAATGGATCGTACGAATGAATTAGAATGGATCGTACGAAGGAATTAGAATGGATCGTACGAATGAATTAGAATAGATCATACGAATGAATTAGAATGGATCGTACGAAGGAATTAGAATGGATCGTACGAATGAATTAGAATGGATATATTCGTGCAAATGAATTAGAATGGATCGTATGAATGTATTAGAATGGATCATATGAGTGAATTAGAATGGATCGTACGAATGAATTAGAATGGATCGTATGAATGAATTAGAATGGATACATTCGTGTGAATGAATTAGAATGGATCGTATGAATGAATTAGAATAGATTTTGTGAATGAATTAGAACTGATCGTACGAATGAATTAGAATGGATACATTCGTGCGAATGAATTAGAATGGATTGTATGAATGAATTAGAATGGATCCTATGAATGAATTAGAATAGATCCATTCTATTTCATTCGCACGATCCATTCTAATTCATTCGCGTAATCTATTCTAATTCATTCGTACGATCCATTCTAATTCATTCGTACAATCCATTCTAATTAATTCATACAATCCATTCTATTTTATTCGCACGAATGTATCCATTCTAATTCATTTGCACGATCCATTCTAATTCATTCCTATGATCTATTCTAATTCATTCGTACGATCCATTCTAATTCATTCTAATTCATTCGTACGATCCATTCTACGATCCATTCTAAATCATTCGTATATTCCATTCTAATTCATTAGCACGATCCATCCTAATGAATTAGAATCGATCGTACGATCCAATCTAATTCATTCATACGATCCATTCTTACTCATTCGTATGATCCATTCTAATTCAATTGTACGATCCATTCTAATTCATTCGTACGATCCATTCTAATTCCTTCGTACGATCCATTCTAATTCATTCGTATGATCCATTCTAATTCCTTCGTACGATCCATTCTAATTCATTCGTACGATCCATTCTAATTCATTCGCGCAATCTATTCTAATTCATTCGTACGATCCATTCTAATTCATTCGTACGATCCATTCTAATTCATTCATATAATCCATTCTAATTTATTCGCACGAATGTATCCATTCTAATTCATTCGTACGATCCATTCTAATTCATTAATATGATCCATTCTAATTCATTCGATCCATTCTAGTTCATTCGATTGAATTAGAATCGATCATACGAATGAGTAAGAATGGATCGTACGAATGAATTAGAATGGATCGTACGAATGAATTAGAATGGATCGTACGAATAAATTAGAATGGATACATTCGTCCGAATGAATTAGAATGGATCATACGAATAAGTAAGAATGGATCGTACGAATGAATTAGAATGGATCGTACGAATGAATTAGAATGGATCATATGAATGAGTAAGAATGGATCGTACGAATGAATTAGAATGGATCGTACGAATGAATTAGAATGGATCATACGAATTAATTAGAATGGATCATACGAATGAATTAGAATGGATCGTACGAATGAATTAGAATGGATCATACAAATGAATTAGAATGGATCGTACGAAAGAACTAGAATGGATACATTCGTGCGAATGAATTAGAATGGATCATACGAATGAGTAAGAATGGATCGTACGAATGAAATAGAATAGATTGTACGAATGAATTAGAATGGATCCTATGAATGAATTAGAATAGATCGTGTGAAAGAATTAGAATGGATTGTATGAATGAATTAGAATGAATTCGTACGATCCATTCGAATTCATTCGCACGATCCATTCTAATTCATTCATACGATCCATTCTAATTCATTCATACAATCTATTCTAATACATTCGTATGATCCATTCTTACTCATTCGTATGATCCATTCTAATTCATTCGGACGAATATATCCATTCTAATTTATTCGTACGATCCATTCTAATTCATTCGTACGATCCATTCTAATTCATTCATCCGATCCATTCTAATTCATTCGCACGAATGTATCCATTCTAATTCATTCGTACGATCCATTCTAATTCATTCATAAGATCCATTCTAATTCATTCGTACGATCCATTCTAATTCATTCATACGATCCATTCAAATTCATTCGCTCGAATGTATCCATTCTAATTTATTCGTACGATCCATTCTAATTCATTCGTACGATCCATTCTAATTCATTCGTACGATCCATTCTAATTCATTCGTCCGATCCATTCTAATTCATTCGCACGAATGTATCCATTCTAATTCATTCGTACGATCCATTCTAGTTCATTTGTACGATCCATTCTAATTCATTCGTAAGATCCATTCTAATTCATTCGTACGATCCATTCTAATTCATTCGTACGAATCCATTCTAATTCATTCGCACGAATGTATCCATTCTAATTCATTCGTACGATCCATTCTAATTCATTCGTACGATCTATTCTAATTCATTTATAGGATCCATTCTAATTCAGTCATACGATCTATTCTAATTCTTTCGCACGAATGTATCCATTCTAATTCATTCGCACGAATGTATCCATTCTAATTCATTCTTACGATCCATTCAAATTCATTCATACGATCCATTGTAATTCATTCGTGCAATCCATTCTAATTCATTCGTACGATCCATTCTTACTCATTCGTACGATCCATTCTAATTCATTCACACCAATGTATCCATTCGTACGAATGAATTAGAATAGATTGTACGAATGAATTAGAATGGATCGTACGAATGAATTAGAATGGATCGTACGAAGGAATTAGAATGGATCGTACAAATGAATTAGAATGGATCGTACGAATGAATTAGAATAGATCATACGAATGAATTAGAATGGATCGTACGAAGGAATTAGAATGGATCGTACGAAGGAATTAGAATGGATATATTCATGCAAATGAATTAGAATGGATTGTATGAATATATTAGAATGGATCGTATGAGTGAGTTAGAATGGATCGTACGAATGAATTAGAATGGATTGTATGAATGAATTAGAATGGTTCGTAAGAATGAATTAGAATGGATCGTGAGAATGGATTGTACGAATGAATTAGAATGGATCATACGAAGGAATTAGAATGGATCGTACGAATGAATTAGAATGGATCGTACGATTGAATTAGAATGGATCATACGAATGAGTAAGAATGGATCCTATGAATGAATTAGATTGGATCGTACGATCCATTCTAATTCATTAGCATGGATCGTGCTAATGAATTAGAATGGAATATACGAATGAATTAGAATGGATCGTAGAATGGATCGTACGAATGAATTAGAATGAATTAGAATGGATCGTACGAATGAATTAGAATAGATCATAGGAATGAATTAGAATGGATCATGCAAATGAATTAGAATTGATACATTCGTGCGAATAAATTAGAATGGATTGTATGAATGAATTAGAATGGATCGTACGAATGAATTAGAATGGATCGTACGAATGAATTAGAATAGATTGCGCGAATGAATTAGAATGGATCGTACGAATGAAATAGAATGGATACAAATGAATTAGAATGGATCGTAGAATGGATCGTACAATTGAATTAGAATGAATTAGATTGGATCGTACGAATGAATTAGAATGGATCGTACGAATGAATTAGAATGGATCGTACGAATGAAATAGAATGGATCGTGTGAAAGAATTAGAATGGATTGTATGAATGAATTAGAATGGATCGTATGAATGGATCGTACGAATGGAATGGATACATTCGTGCGAATGAATTAGAATGGATCGTACGAATGAATTAGAATGGATCATACGAATGAGTAAGAATGGATCGTACGAATGAATTAGAATGGATTGTACGAATGAATTAGAATGGATCGTACGAATAAATTAGAATGGATACATTCGTCCGAATGAATTAGAATGGATCATACAAATGCATTCTAATTCCTTCGTACGATCCATTCTAATTCCTTCGTACGATCCATTCTATTTCATTCGTATGATCCATTCTAATTCCTTCGTACCATCCATTCCAATTCCTTTGTATCCATTCTAATTCACTCAAACGATCCATTCTAATCTATTCGTACGATCCATTCTAATTCATTCGCATGAATTTAACTATTCTAATTCATTCATTTGATCCATTCTAATTCATTCGTACGATCCATTCTAATTCATTCGTACGATCCATTGTAATTCATTCATATAATCCATTTAGATTCATTCGCACAAATGTATCCATTCAAATTCATTCGTATGATCCAGTCTAATTCATTAGTACGATCCATTCTAATTCATTCGCACGAATATATCCATTCTAATTCTTTCGTACGATGCATTCTAATTCATTCGTACGATCCATTCTAATTCATTCGTACGATCCATTCTAATTCATTCGTACGATCTATTCTAATTCATTCGCACTAATGTATCCATTCTAATTCATTCGTATAATCCATTCTATTTTATTCGTACGATCCATTCTTACTCATTCGTTTGATCCATTCTAATTCATTCGTTTGATCCATTCTAATTCATTCGTACGATCCATTCTAATTCATTCGTACGATCCATTCTAATCCATTTATACGATCCATTCTAATTCATTCATACGATCCATTCTAATTCCTTCGTACGATCTATTCTAATTCATTCGCACGAATATAACCATTCTAATTCATTCATACGATCCATTCTAATTCATTCGTATGATCCATTCTTACTCATTCGTATGATCCATTCTAATTCGTTCGTATGATCCATTCTAATTCATTCGTACGATTCATTATAATTCATTCGTACGATCCATTCTAATTTATATGCACAAAGGTATCCATTCTAATTCATTCGTACGATCCATTCTAATTCAGGATCGTACGAATGAATTAGAATGGATATATTCGTGCAAATAAATTAGAATGGATCGTATGAATGGATTAGAATGGATCGTATGAGTGAATTAGAACGGATAGTACGAATGAAGTAGAATGGATTGTATGAATGAATTAGAATGGATACATTCGTGCGAATAAATTAGAATGGATCGTATGAATGAATTAGAATAGATTGTGCGATTGAATTAGAATGGATCGTACGAATGAATTAGAATGGATACATTCGTGCGAATAAATTAGAATGGATTGTATGAATGAATTAGAATGGATCGTACGAATGAATTAGAATGGATCGTACGAATGAATTAGACTAGATTGCATGAATGAATTAGAATGGATCGTGCGAATGAAATAGAATGGATACAAATGAATTAGAATGGATCATACGAATGAATTAGAATGGATCATACGAATGAATTAGAATTCATTCTTACTCGTTCGTACAATCCATTCTAATTCATTCGTAAGATCCATTCTAATTCATTCGTACGATCCATTCTAATTCATTCGTACGATCCATTCTAATTCATTCGCACGAATGTATCCATTCTAGTTCATTCGTACGATCCATTCTAATTCATTCGTACGATCCATTTTAATTCAATCGGACGAATGTATCCGTTCTAATTTATTCGTACGATCCATTCTAATTCATTCATTTGATCCATTCTAATTCATTCGTACGATCCATTCTAATTCATTCATCCGATTTACTCTAATTCATTCGCACGAATGTATCCATTCTAATTCATTCGTATGATCTAATCTAATTCATTCGTACGATCCATTCTAATTCATTCGTACGATCCATTCTAATTCATTCGTATGATCCATTCTAATTCATTCTAATTCATTCGTACGATCCATTCTAATTCATTTGTATGATCTATTCTTATTCATTCGCACGATCCAGTCTAATTGATTCGCACGATCCATTCTAATTCATTCGCACGAATGTATCCATTCTAATCCCTTCATACGATCCATTCTAATTCATTCATACAATCCATTCTAATTCTTTGACACGATCCATTCTAATTCATTAGCATGGATCGTGCTAATGAATTAGAATGGAATATACGAATGAATTAGAATGGATCGTAGAATGGATCGTACGAATGAATTAGAATGAATTAGAATGGACGATCCATTCTAATTCATTCGTACGATCCATTCTAATTCATTCATACAATCCATTCTAATTCTTTCACACGATCCATTCTAATTCATTCGTAGGATCCATTCTAATTCATTCGTACAATCTATTCTATTTCATTCGTACGATCCATTCTTACTCATTCGTATGATCCATTCTAATTCATTCGCACGAATGTATCTATTCTAATTTATTCGTACGATCCATTCTAATTCATTCGTACAATCCATTCTAATTCATTCGTACGATCCATTCTTACTCATTCGTATGTTCCATTCTAATTCATTCGTACGATCCATTCTAATTCATTCGTACGATCCATTCTAATTCATTCGCACAATCTATTCTAATTCATTCGTCCGATCCATTCTAATTCATTCGTACGATCGTACGAATGAATTAGAATGGATCGTACGGAATAAATTAGAATGGATTGTATGAACGAATTAGAATAGATACATTCGTGCGAATGAATTAGAATGGATCATACGAATGAGTAAGAATGGATTGTACGAATGAAATAGAATGGATTGTACGAATGAATTAGAATGGATCGTACAAATGAATTAGAATGGATCGTACGAATGAATTAGAATGGATCGTACGAATGAGTAAGAATGGATCGTACAAATGAAATAGAATGGATTGTACGAATGAATTAGAATGGATCGTACGAATGAATTAGAATGGATCGTGCGAGTGAATTAGAATGGATCGTACGAATGAATTAGAATGGATCGTACGAATGAACTAGAATAGAATGGATCGTACGAATGAATTAGAATGGATCGTACGAATGAGTAAGAATGGATCGTACGAATGAATTAGAATGGAATCGAATAGATTGTACGAATGAATTAGAATGGATTCGTATGAATGAATTAGAATGGATACATTCGTGCGAATGAATTAGAATGGATCGTACCAATGAGTAAGAATGGATCGTACGAGTGAATTAGAATGGATCGTGTGAAAGAATTAGAATGGATTGTATGAATGAATTAGAATGAATTCGTTCGATCAATTCTAATTCATTAGCACGATCCATTCTAATTCATTCGTACAATCCATTCTAATTCTTTCACATGATCCATTCTAATTCATTCGTACGATCCGTTCTTACTCATTGGTACGATCCATTCTAATTCATTCGCACGAATGTATCCATTCTAATTCATTCGTACGAATCCATTCTAATTCATTCCTACAATCTATTCTATTCCATTCTAATTCATTCGTACGATCCATTCTTACTCATTCGTACGATCCATTCTAATTCATTCATACGATCCATTCTATTCTAGTTCATTCTAATTCATTCGTACGATCCATTCTTACTCATTCGTATGATCCATTCTAATTCATTCGTACGATCCATTCTAATTCATTCGCACGAATGTATCCATTCCATTCGTACGATCCATTCTAATTCATTCATACAATCCATTCTAATTCTTTCACACGATCCATTCTAATTCATTCATACGATCCAATCTAATTCATTAGCATGGATCGTGCTAATGAATTAGAATGGAATATACGAATGAATTATAATGGATCGTATAATGGATCGTACGAATGAATTAGAATGAATTAGAATGGATCGTACGAATGAATTAGAATAGATCATAGGAATGAATTAGAATGGATCGTGCAAATGAATTAGAATGGATACATTCGTGCGAATAAATTAGAATGGATTGTACGAATGAATTAGAATGGATCATACGAATGAATTAGAATGGATCGTACGAATGAATTAGAATAGATTGTGCGAATGAATTAGAATGGATTGTACGAATGAATTAGAATGGATCGTACGAATGAATTAGAATGGATCATACGAATGAATAAGAATGGATCGTACGAATGAATTAGAATGGATCGTACGAATGAACTAGAATGGATCGTACGAATAAATTAGAATGGATACATTCGTCCGAATGAATTAGAATGGATCATATGAATGAGTAAGAATGGATCGTACGAATGAAATAGAATAGATTGTACGAATGAATTAGAATGGATCCTACGAATGAATTAGAATGGATCGTGTGGAAGAATTAGAATGGATTGTATGAATGAATTAGAATGGATCGTATAAATGAATTAGAATGGATCGTGCGAATGAATTCGAATGGATCGTACGAATTCATTCTAATTCATTCATACAATCCATTCTAATTCTTTCACACGATCCATTCTAATGGATCGTGCGAATGAATTAGCATGAATCGTACGAATGTATTAGAATGGATCGTATGAATGAATTAGAATGAATCGTACGATCCATTCTAATTTATTCGTACGATCCATTCTAATTTATTCGCATGAATGTATCCATTCTAGTTCATTCGTACGATCCATTCTAGTTCATTCGTACGATCCATTCTAATTCATTCGTACGATCCATTCTAATTCATTCGTATGATCCATTCTTATTCATTCGCACGATCCAGTCTAATGGATTCGCACGATCCATTCTAATTCATTCGCACGAATGTATCCATTCTAATTCATTCATACGATCCATTCTAATTCATTCGTACGATCCATTCTAATTCATTCGCACAAATGTATCCATTCTAATTCATTCGTACGATTCATTCTAATTCATTCGTACAATCAGTTCTAATTCATTCACAAAATCTATTCTAATTCATTCATACGATCCATTCTAATTCATTCGCACGATCCATTCTAATTCATTCGTATGATCCATTCTAATTCTTTCACACGATCCATTCTAATTCATTCGTACGATCCATTCTAATTCATTCGTACGATCCATTCTAATTCATTCATACGATCCATTCTAATTCATTCGTACGATCCATTCTAATTCATTCGCACAAATGTATCCATTCTAATTCATTCGTACGATCCATTCTAATTTATTCGTACGATCCATTCTAATTCATTCGTACGATCCATTTTAATTCATTCGTATGATCCATTCTAAGTAATCCGTATGATCCATTCTAATTCATTCGTACGATCCATTCTAATTCATTCATACAATCCATTCTAATTCATTCGCATGAATGTATCCATTCTAATTAATTCGTACGATCCATTCTAATTCATTCGTATGATCTATTCTTATTCATTCGCACGATCCAGTCTAATTGATTCGCACGATCCATTCTAATTCATTCGCACGAATGTATCCATTCTAATTCATTCGTACGATCCATTCTAATTCATTAATATGATTCATTCTAATTCATTCGTACGATCCATTCGAATTCATATGCACAAAGGTATCCATTCTAATTCATTCGCACGAAAGAATTAGAATGGATTGTAAGAAAGAATTAGAATGGATCGTGCGAATGAATTAGAATGGATCGTACGAAGGAATTAGAATGGATCCTACGAAGGAATTAGAATGGATCGTACGAATGAGTAAGAATGGATCGTACGAATGAATTAGAATGGATCGTACGAATAAATTAGAATGGATACATTCGTCCGAATGAATTAGAATGGATCATACAAATGAGTAAGAATGGATCGTACGAATGAAATAGAATAGATTGTACGAATGAATTAGAATGGATCCTACGAATGAATTAGAATTGATCGTACGAATGAATTAGAATGGATCATACGAATGAATTAGAATGGATCGTGCGAATGAATTAGAATGGATACATTCGTGCGAATGAATTAGAATGGATCGGACAAATGAATTAGAATGGATCGTACGAATAAAGTAGAATGGATCAAATGAATGAATTAGAATGGTTACATTCATGCGAATGAATTAGAATGGATCGTACGAATAGATTAGAATGGATCGTACGAATGGATTAGAATGGATACATTCAAGCGAATGAATTAGAATGGATCGTACGAATGAATTAGAATGGATCGTACGAATGGATTAGAATGGATCGTGCGAATGAATTAGAATGGATCGTACGAAAGAATTAGAATGGATACATTCGTGTGAATGAATTAGAATGGATCGGACGAATGAATTAGAATGGATTGTACGAATGAATTAGAATGGATCAAATGAATGAATTAGAATGGTTACATTCATGCGAATGTATTAGAATGGATCGTACGAATAAATTAGAATGGATACATTCGTCCGAATGAATTAGAATGGTTCATACGAATGAGTAAGAATGGATCGTACGAATGAAATAGAATAGATTGTACGAATGAATTAGAAAGGATTTGTACGAATGAATTAGAATGGATTAGAATAGATCGTGTGAAAGAATTAGAATGGATCGTACGAATGAATTAGAATGGATCGTGCGAATGAATTAGAATGGATCGTACGAATGAATTAGAATGGATACATTTGTGCGAATGAATTAGAATGGATCGTACGAATGAATTAGAATGGATCGTATGAATGAATTAGAATGGATCGTACGAATGAATTGGAATGGATCGTGCGAATGAATTAGAATGGATCGTACGAATGAATTAGAATGGATCGTACGAATGAATTAGAATGGATACCTTTGTGCATATGAATTAGAATGGATCGTACGAATGAATTAGAATGGATCATATTAATGAATTAGAATGGATCGTACGAATGAATTAGAATGGATATATTCGTTCGAATGAATTAGAATGGATCGTGCGAATCAATTAGACTGGATCGTGCGAATTAATTAGAATGGATCATACGAATGAATTAGAATGGATCGTACGAATGAATTAGAATGGATCGTACGAATGAATTAGAATGGATCGTGCGAATGAATTAGAATGTATCGTACGAATGAATTAGAATGGATCGGGCGAATGAATTAGAATGGATCGTACGAATGAATTAGAATGGATACATTTGTGCGAATGAATTAGAATGGATCGTACGAATGAATTAGAATGGATCGTATGAATGAATTAGAATGGATCGTACGAATGAATTAGAATGGATCGTGCGAATGAATTAGAATGGATCGTACGAATGAATTAAAATGGATCGTGTGAAAGAATTAGAATGGATCGTACGAATGAATTAGAATGGATCGTACGAATGAATTAGAATGGATACCTTTGTGCATATGAATTAGAATAGATCGTACGAATGAATTAGAATGGATCATATTAATGAATTAGAATGGATCGTACGAATGAATTAGAATGGATACATGCGTGCGAATGAATTAGAATGGATCGTGCGAATCAATTAGACTGGATCGTGCGAATGAATAAGAATAGATCATACGAATGAATTAGAATGGATCGTACGAATTAATTAGAATGAATATATTAGTGCGAATGAATTAGAATGGATTGTATGAATGAATTAGAATGGATCGTACGAATGAATTAGAATGGATCATACGAATTAATTAGAATGGATCATACGAATGAATTATAAAGGATCGTACGAATTAATTAGAATGGATCGTGCGAATGAATTAGAATGGATCGTACGAATGAATTAGAATGGATACATTTGTGCGAATGAATTAGAATGGATCGTACAAATGAATTAAAATGGATCGTATGAATGAATTAGAATGGATCGTACGAATAAATTAGAATGGATCATGCGAATGAATTAGAATGGATCGTATGAATAAATTAGAATGGATCATGAGAAAGAATTAGAATAGATCGTACGAATGAATTAGAATGGATACATTCGTGCGAATGAATTTGAATGGATCGGACGAATGAATTAGAATGGATCGTACGAATGAATTAGAATGGATCATGCGAATGAATTAGAATGGATTATACGAATGAATTAGAATGGATCGTACGAATGAACTAGAATGGATACATTCGTGCAAATGAATTAGAATGGATCGTACGAATGAATTAGAATGGATCATACGAATGAATTAGAATGGATCTTACGAATGAATTAGAATGGATTGTACGAATGAATTAGAATGGATCGTACGAATGAATTAGAATGGATACATTCGTGCGAATGAATTAGAATGGATCGGACGAATGAATTAGAATGGATCGTACGAATGAATTAGAATGGATCGTACGAATGAATTAGAATGGATCATACAAATGAGTAAGAATGGATCGCACGAATGAAATAGAATAGATCATATGAGTGAATTAGAATGGATTGTATGAATGAATTAGAATGGATCGTATGAATGAATTAGAATGGATCGTGCGAATGAATTCGAATGGATCGTACGAATTCATTCTAATTCATTCAAAAAATCCATTCTAATTCTTTCACACGATCTATTCTAATTCATTCGTAGGATCCATTCTAATTCATTCGTACAATCCATTGTATTTCATTTGTACGATCCATTCTTACTCATTCGTATGATCCATTCTAATTCATTCGTACGATCCATTCTAATTCATTCGTACGATCGATTCTAATTCATTCGCACTATCCATTCTAATTCATTCGTACGATCCATTCTAATTCATTCGTACGATCCATTCTAATTCATTCATACGAATGTATCCATTCTAATTCATTCGTACGATCCATTCTAATTCATTCGTACGATCCATTCTAATTTATTCGTAAGATCTATTCTAATTCATTCGTACGATCCATTCTAATTCATTCGTACGATCCATTCTAATTCATTCGCACGAATGTATCCATTCTAGTTCATTCGTACGATCCATTCTAATTCATTCGTACGATCCATTCTAATTCATTCGCACGATCCATTCTAATTCATTCGTACGATCAATTCTAATTCATTCGCACGAATGTATCCATTCTAATTCATTCGTACGATCCATTCTAATTCATTCATACGATCAATTCTAATTCATTCATACAATCCATTCTAATTCTTTCACACGATCCATTCTAATTCATTCGTAGGATCCATTCTAATTCATTCGTACAATGAGTAAGAATGGATCGTACGAATGAAATAGAATGGATTGTACGAATGATTTAGAATGGATACATTCGTGCGAATGAATTAGAATAGATTGTGCGAATGAATTAGAATGGATCGTACGAATGAATTAGAATAGATCGTGTGAAAGAATTAGAATGGATTGTATGAATGAATTAGAATAGATTGTATGAATGAATTAGAATGGATCATACGAAGGA
This sequence comes from Chamaelirium japonicum, assembly GCA_947650365.1. Taxonomy (NCBI): domain Eukaryota; kingdom Viridiplantae; phylum Streptophyta; class Magnoliopsida; order Liliales; family Melanthiaceae; genus Chamaelirium; species Chamaelirium japonicum. Next base: position 706,066 of record CANTAL010000118.1, read on the forward strand.
ATTAGAATGGATCGTACGAATGAATTAGAATGGATCGTACGAACGAATTAGAATAGACCGTACGAATGATTTAGAATGGATCGTACGAATGAATTAGAATGGATCGTGTGAAAGAATTAGAATGGATCGTACGAATGAATTAGAATGGATTGGCGAATGAATTAGAATGGATCGTACGAATGAATTAGAATGGATCGTGCTAATGAATTAGATCTATTCTAATTCATTCATACGATCTATTCTAATTCATTCATACAATCCATTCTAATTCTTTCATACGATCCATTCTAATTCATTCGTACGATCCATTCTAATTCATTCGTGCAATCCATTCTATTTCATTCGTACGATCCATTCTTACTCATTCGTACGATCCATTCTAATTCATTCACATGAATGTATCCATTCGTACGAATGTATCCATTCGTACGAATGAATTAGAATAGATTGTACGAATGACTTAGAATGGATCGTACGAATGAATTAGAATGGATCGTACGAAGGAATTAGAATGGATCGTATGAATGAATTAGAATGGATCGTACGAATGAATTAGAATAGATCGTACAAATGAATTAGAATGGATCGTACGAAGGAATTAGAATGGATCGTACGAATGAATTAGACTGGATCGTACGAATGAATTTGAATGGATACATTTGTGCGAATGAATCTAATTGGATTGTATGAATGAATTACAATGGATCGTACGAATGAATTAGAATGGATCATACGAATGAATTAGAATAGCTCATACGAATGAATTAGAATGGTTACATTCGTGTGAATGAATTAGAATAGATCATACGAATGAATTAGAATGGATCGTACGAAGAAATTAGAATGGATCGTGGGAATGAATTAGAATGGATCATACGAATGAATTAGAATGGATCCACCGAATGAGTTAGAATGGATCATACGAATGAATTAGAATGGATTGTATTAATGAATTAGAATGGATTGTGCGAATGAATTAGAATGGATCGTATGAATGAATAAGAATGGATCGTACGAATGAATTAGAATGGATCGTGCGAATGAATTAGCATGAATCGTACGAATGTATTAGAATGGATCGTACGAATGAATTAGAATGAATCGTACGATCCATTCTAATTCAATCGTTCGATCCATTCTAATTCATTCGCATGAATGTATCCATTCTAATTCATTCGTACAATCCATTCTATTTCATTCGTACGATCCATTCTTACTCATTCGTATGATCCATTCTAACTCATTCGTATGATCCATTCTAATTCATTCGTACGATCCATTCTAATTCATTCGTACGATCCATTCTAATTCATTCGCATGATCCATTCTAATTCATTCATATGATCCATTCTAATTCATTCATACGATCCATTCTAATTCATTCCTACAATAGATTCGAGCGAATGAATTAGAATAGATCGTAGGAATGAATTAGAATGATCATACAAATGAATTAGAATGGATCGTACGAACGAATTAGAATGGATGGTACGAACGAATTAGAATGGATCATATGAACGAATTAGAATGGATCGTGTGAATGAATTAGAATGGATATATTCGAGCGAATGAATTAGAATGGATCGTACGAATGAATTAGAATAGATCATAGGAATGAATTAGAATGGATCGTGCAAATGAATTAGAATGGATACATTCGTGCGAATGAATTAGAATGGATCGCGCGAATAAATTAGAATGGATCGTACGAATGAATTAGAATGGATATATTTGAACGAATAAATTAGAATGGATCATACGAATGAATTAGAATGGATCGTACGAATGAATTAGAATGGAAAGTGCGAATGAATTAGAATGGATCGTACAAATGAATTAGAATGGATACATTCGTGCGAATGAATTAGAATGGATCATACGAATAAGTAAGAATGGATCGTACGAATGAAATAGAATGGATTATACAAATGAATTAGAATGGATACATTCGTACGAATGAATTAGAATGGATCGTATGTACGAATGAATTAGAATGGATACATTCGTGCAAATGAATTAGAATGGATCGTACGAATGAATTAGAATGGATCGTGCGAATGAATTAGAATGGATCGTACGAATGAATTAGAATGGATCGTACGAATGAACTAGAATGGATACATTCGTGCGAATGAATTAGAATGGATCGTACGAATGAATTAGAATTGTTCGTACGAATGAATTAGAATGGATCTTACGAATGAATTAGAATGGATCGTACGAACAAATTAGAATGGATCGTATGAATGGTTTAGAATGGATACATTCGTCCGAATGAATTAGAATGGATCGGACGAATGAATTAGAATGGATCGTACGAATGAGTTAGAATGGATCAAATGAATGAATTAGAATGGTTACATTCATGCGAATGAATTAGAATGGATCGTACGAATGGAATAGAATGGATCGTACGAATGGATTAGAATGGATACATTCGTGCGAATGAATTAGAATGGATCATACGAATGAGTAAGAATGGATCGTACGAATGAAATAGAATGGATTGTACGAATGAATTAGAATGGATCGTGCGAATGAATTGGAATGGATCGTACGAATGAATTAGAATGGATCGTGCTAATGAATTAGAATTGATCGTACGAATGAAATAGAATGGATTGTACGAATGATTTAGAATGGATCGTACGAATGAATTAGAATGGATCGTATGAATGATTTAGAATGGATACATTCGTGCGAATGAATTAGAATGGATCATACGAATGAGTAAGAATGGATCGTACGAATGAAATAGAATGGATTTTACGAATGAATTAGAATGGATTCGTACGAATGAATTAGAATGGATCGTGTGAAATAACTAGAATGGATTGTATGAAAGAATTAGAATAGATCGTATGAATGAATTAGAATGGATCGTACGAATAAATTAGAATGGATCGTACGAATGAGTTAGAATGGATGCATTCATGCGAATGAATTAGAATGGATACATTCGTGCGAAAGAATTAGAATAGATCGTATGAATGAATTAGAATGGATCCTATGAATGAATTAGAATGGATCGTGCGAATGAATTAGAATGGATCGTACGAATGACTTAGAATGGATCGTGCTAATGAATTAGAAATTATCGAACGAATGAATTAGCATGGATCGTGCTAATGAATTAGAATGGAACGTACGAATGAATTAGAATGAATCGTGTGAAAGAATTAGAATGGATTGTATGAATGAATTAGAATGAATTCGTACGATCCATTCGAATTCATTCGCACGATCAATTCTAATTCATTCATACGATCCATTCTAATTCATTCATACAATCCATTCTAATTCTTTCACACGATCCATTTTAATTCATTCGTAGGATCCATTCTAATTCATTCGTACAATCGATTCTATTTCATTCGTACGATCCATTCTTACTCATTCGTATGATCCATTCTAATTCATTTGGACGAATGTATCCATTCTAATTTATTCGTACGATCCATTCTAATTCATTCGTACGATCAATTCTAATTTATTCGTACGATCCATTCTAATTCATTCGTCCGATCCATTCTAATTCATTCGCACGAATGTATCCATTCTAATTCATTCGTACGATCCATTCTAATTCATTCGTACGATCCATTCTAATTCATTCACACGAATGTATCCATCCTAGTTCATTCGTACGATCCATTCTAATTCATTCGTACAATCCATTCTAATTCATTCGCACGAATGTATCCATTCTAATTTATTCGTACGATCAGTTCTAATTCATTCATAAAATCTATTCTAATTCAATTATACGATCCATTCTAATTCATTCACACGAATGTATCCATTCTAATTCATTCATACGATCCATTCTAATTCATTCGTACAATCCATTCTAATTCACTCATACGATCCATTCTAATACATTCATACGATCCATTCTAATTCATTTACACGAATATATCCATTCTAATTCATTCGTACGATCCTTTCTAATTCCTTCGTACGATCCATTCTAATTCATTCGTTCGATCTATTCTAATTCATTAGTACGATCCATTCTAATTCATTCGTACGATCCATTCTAATTCCTTCGTACGATCCATTCTAATTCATTCGTACGATCCATTCTAATTCATTCATACAATCCATTCTAATTCTTTTACACGAACCATTCTAATTCATTCGTACGATCCATTCTAATTCATTCGTGTAATCCATTCTATTTTACTCGTACGATCCATTCTTACTCATTCGTACGATCCATTCTAATTCATTCACACGAATGTATCCATTCGTATGAATGAATTAGAATAGATTGTACGAATGAATTAGAATGGATCGTACGAATGAATTAGAATGGATCGTACGAAGGAATTAGAATGGATCGTACGAATGAATTAGAATGGATCGTACGAATGAATTAGAATAGATCATACGAATGAATTAGAATGGATCGTACGAAAGAATTAGAATGGATCCTACGAATGAATTAGACTGGATCGTACGAATGAATTTGAATGGATACATTTGTGCGAATGAATCAAAATGGATTATATGAATGAATTACAATGGATCGTACGAATGAATTAGAATGGATCGTACGAATGAATTAGATTAGCTCATATGAATGAATTAGAATGAATCATATGAATGAATTAGAATGGTTACATTCATGCGAATGAATTCGAATAGATCGTACGAATGAATTAGAATGGATCGTAAGAATAAATTAGAATGGATCGTGGGAATGAATTAGAATAGATCGTACGAATGAATTAGAATGGATCCACTGAATGAGTTAGAAGGGATCATACGAATGAATTAGAATGGATTGTACGAATGAATTAGAATGGATTGTGCGAATGAATTAGAATGGATCGTATGAATGAATAAGAATGGATCGTACGAATGAATTAGAATAGATCGTGCGAATGAATTAGCATGAATCGTATGAATGTATTAGAATAGATCGTACGAATGAATTAGAATGAATCGTACGATCCATTCTAATTCAATCGTCCGATCCATTCTAATTCATTCGCATGAATGTATCCATTCTAATTCATTCGTACAATCCATTCTATTTCATTCGTACGATCCATTCTTACTCATTCGTACGATCCATTCTAATTCATTCGTATGATCCATTCTAATTCATTCGTACGATCCATTCTAATTCATTCGTACGATCCATTCTAATTCATTCGTACGATCCATTCTAATTCAATCATACGATCCATTCTAATTCATTCATACGAACCATTCTAATTCATTCCTACAATCAATTCTATTCGTTCGTCCGATCCATTCTAATTCATTCATATGATCCATTCTATTCGAATAGATCATGCGATCCATTCAAATTCATTCGCACGATCCATTCTAATTCATTCATACGATCCATTCTAATTCATTCATACAATGCTTTCTAATTCTTTCGCACGATCCATTCTAATTCATTCATACGATCCATTCTAATTCATTCGTACGATCCATTCTAATTCACTCATACGATCCATTCTAATACATTCATACGATCCATTATAATTCATTTGCACGAATATATCCATTCTAATTCATTCGTACGATCCATTCTAATTCCTTCGTACGATCCATTCTAATTCATTCGTATGATCTATTCTAATTCATTCGTACGATCCATTCTAATTCATTCGTACGATCCATTCTAATTCCTTCGTACGATCCATTCTAATTCATTCGTACAATCCATTCTAATTCATTCATACAATCCATTCTAATTCTTTCACACGATCCATTCTAATTCATTCGTACGATCCATTCTAATTCATTCGTGCAATCCATTCTATTTCATTCGTACGATCCATTCTTACTCATTCGTACGATCCTTTCTAATTCATTCGTACGATCCATTCTAATTCATTCATACAATCCATTCTAATTCTTTCACACGATCCATTCTAATTCATTCGTACGATCCATTCTAATTCATTCGCACAATCCATTCTATTTCATTCGTACGATCCATTCTAACTCATTGGTACGATCCATTCTAATTCATTCGCACGAATGTATCCATTCTAATTCATTCGTACGAATCCATTCTAATTCATTCGTACAATCTATTCTATTTCATTCGTACGATCCATTCTTACTCATTCGTATGATCCATTCTAATTCATTCGGACGAATGTATCCATTCTAATTTATTCGTACGATCCATTCTAATTCATTCGTACGATCCATTCTAATTCATTCGTACGATCCATTCTAATTCATTCGCACGAATGTATCCATTCTAATTCATTCGTACGATCCATTCTAATTCATTCGTAAGATCCATTCTAATTCATTCGTACGATCCATTCTAATTCATTCATACGATCCATTCTAATTCATTCGCACGAATGTATCCATTCTAGTTCATTCGTACGATCCATTCTGATTCATTCGTACGATCCATTCTAATTCATCCGCACGATCCATTCTAATTCATTCGTACGATCCATTCTAATTCATTCATACGATCCATTCTAATTCATTCGTACGATCCATTCTAATTCATTCGCACAAATGTATCCATTCTAATTTATTCGTACGATCCATTCTAATTCATTCGCACGATCCATTCTAATTCATTCGTACGATCCATTCTAATTCTTTCACACGATCCATTCTAATTCATTCGTACGATCCATTCTAATTCATTCATACAATCCATTCTAATTCATTCGCACGAATGTATCCATTCTAATTAATTCGTACGATCCATTCTAATTCATTCGTATGATCTATTCATATTCATTCGCACGATCCAGTCTAATTGATTCGCACGATCCATTCTAATTGATTCGCACGATCCATTCTAATTCATTCATACGATCCATTCTAATTCATTCGTACGATCCATTCTAATTCCTTCGTACGATCCATTCTAATTCATTCGTACGATCTATTCTAATTCATTCGTACGATCCATTCTAATTCATTCGCGCGATCCATTCTAATTCATTCATAGGATCCATTCTAATTCATTCATACGATCTATTCTAATTCTTTCGCACGAATGTATCCATTCTAATTCATTCGCACGAATGTATCCATTCTAATTCATTCGTACGATCCATTATAATTCATTCGTACGATCCATTCTAATTCATTCGTACGATCCATTCTAATTCATTCATATGATCTATTCTAATTCATTCATACAATCCATTCTAATTCTTTCACACGATCCATTCTAATTCATTCGTAGGATCCATTCTAATTCATTTGTACGATCCATTCTAATTCATTCATACAATCCATTCTAATTCATTCATACAATCCATTCTAATTCATTCGCACGAATGTATCCATTCTAATTAATTCGTACGATCCATTCTAATTCATTCGCATGATCCATTCTTATTCATTCGCACGATCCAGTCTAATGAATTCGCACGACCCATTCTAATTCATTCGCACGAATGTATCCATTCTAATTCATACGATCGTGTGAATGAATTAGAATGGATACATTCGTGCGAATGAATTAGAATGGATCATACGAATGAGTAAGAATGGATCGTACGAATGATATAGAATGGATTGTACGAATGAATTAGAATGAATCGTACAAATGAATTAGAATGGATCGTACGAATGAATTAGAATGGATCCTACGAATGAATTAGAATGGATCGTGTGAAAGAATTAGAATGGATTGTATGAATGAATTAGAATAGATCGTATGAATGAATTAGAATGGATCGTACGAATGAATTAGAATGGATCGTACGAATGAATTAGAATGGATACATTCGTGCGAATGAATTACAATGGATACATTTGTGCGAAAGAATTAGAATAGATCGTATGAATGAATTAGAATGGATCCTATGAATGAATTTGAATGGATCGTGCGAATGAATTAGAATGGATCGTACGAATGAATTAGAATAGATCATATGAATGAATTAGAATGGATCGTACGAAGGAATTAGAATGGATCGTACGAATGAATTAGAATTAGAATGGATCGTACGAATGAATTAGAATGGATCTTACGAATGAATTAGAATGGATCGTACGAATGAATTAGAATGGATCGTACGAATAAATTAGAATGGATACATTCGTCCGAATGAATTAGAATGGATCATACGAATGAGTAAGAATGGATCGTGCGAATGAATTAGAATGGATCGTACGAATGAATTAGAATGGATACATTTGTGCGAATGAATTAGAATGGATCGTACGAATGAATTAGAATGGATCATATGAATGAATTAGAATGGATCGTACGAATGAATTATAATGGATCGTGCGAATGAATTAGAATGGATCGTACGAATGAATTAGAATGGATCGTACGAATGAACTAGAATGGATACATTCGTGCGAATGAATTAGAATGGATCATACGAATGAATTAGAATGGATCGTACGAATGAATTAGAATGGATCTTACGAATGAATTAGAATAGATCGTACGAATGAATTATAATGGATCGTACGAATGAATTAGAATGGATACATTCGTGCGAATGAATTAGAATGGATCGGACGAATGAATTAGAATGGATCGTACGAATGAATTAGAATGGATTGTGCGAATGAATTAGAATGGATCGTGTGAAAGAATTAGAATGGATTGTATGAATGAATTAGAATGGATCGTACGAATGAATTAGAATGGATCTTACGAATGAATTAGAATGGATCGTACGAATGAATTAGAATGGATACATTCGTGTGAATGAATTAGAATGGATCGTGCACGAATGTATCCATTCTAATTCATTCGTACGATCCATTCTAATTCATTAATATGATCCATTCTAATTCATTTGTACGATCCATTCTAATTCATATGCACAAAGGTATCCATTCTAATCCATTCGTAGGATCCATTCTAATCCATTCGTACGATCCATTCTAATTCATTCGTACGATCCATTCTAATTCATTCGCTCGAATGTATCCATTCTAATCCATTCGTACGATCCATTCTAATCCATTCGTACGATCCATTCGAATTCATTCGCATGAATGTAACCATTCTAATTCATTCATTTGATTCATTCTAATTCATTCGTACGATCCTTTCTAATTCATTCGTCCGATCCATTCTAATTCATTCGCACGAATGTATCAATTCTAATTCATTCATACGATCCATTCTAATTCATTCGTACGATCCATTCTAATTCATTCGCACAAATGTATCCATTCTAATTCAATCGCACGATCTATTCTAATTCATTCGTACGATCCATTCTAATTCTTTCACACGATCCATTCTAATTCATTCGTATGATCCATTCTAATTCATTCGTGCAATCCATTCTATTTCATTCGTACGATCCATTCTTACTCATTCATACGATCCATTCTAATTCATTCACACGAATGTATCCATTCGTACGAATGAATTAGAATAGATTGTACGAATGAATTAGAATGGATCGTACGAATGAATTAGAATGGATCGTACGAAGGAATTAGAATGGATCGTACGAATGAATTAGAATGGATCGTACGGATGAATTAGAATAGATCGTACGAATGAATTAGAATGGATCGTACGAAGGAATTAGAATGGATCGTATGAATGAATTAGAATGGATATATTCGTGCAAATGAATTAGAATGGATCGTATGAATGTATTAGAATGGATCGTATGAGTGAATTAGAATGGATCGTACGAATGAATTAGAATGGATTGTGTGAATGAATTAGAATGGATCGTACGAATGAATTAGAATGGATCGTACGAATGAATTAGAATGGATCGTACGAATGAATTAGAATGGATACATTCGTGCGAATGAATTAGAATGGATTATGCGAATGAATAAGAACAGATCGTGCGAATGAATTAGAATGGATCGTACGAATGAATTAGAATGGATCGTGCGAATGAATTATAATGGATCATACGAATGAATTAGAATGGATACATTTGTGCGAATGAATTAGAACGGATCGTACGAATGAATTAGAATGGATCGTATGAATGAATTCGAATGGATCGTACGAATGAATTAGAATGGATCGTGCGAATGAATTAAAATGGATCGTACGAATGAATTAGAATGGATCGTGTGAAAGAATTAGAATGGATCGTACGAATGAATTAGAATGGATCGTGCGAATGAAATAGAATGGATCGTACGAATGAATTAGAATGGATACATTTGTGCGAATGAATTAGAATGGATTGTACGAATGAATTAGAATAGATCGTATGAATGAATTAGAATGGATCGTACGAATGAATTAGAATGGATCATGCGAATGAATTAGAATGGATCGTACGAATGAATTAGAATGGATCGTGCGAATGAATTAGAATGGATCGTACGAATGAATTAGAAGGGATCGTGTGAATGAATTAGAATGGTTACATTCGTGCGAATGAATTAGAATGGATACATTTGTGCGAATGAATTAGAATGGATTGTACGAATGAATTAGAATAGATCGTATGAATGAATTCGAATGGATCGTACGAATGAATTAGAATGGATCGTGCGAATGAATTAGAATGGATCGTACAAATGAATTAGAATGGATCGTGTGAAAGAATTAGAATGGATCATACGAATGAATTAGAATGGATCGTGCGAATGAATTAGAATGGATCGTACGAATGAATTAGAATGGATACATTTGTGCAAATGAATTAGAATGGATCGTACGAATGAATTAGAATGGATCGTATGAATGAATTAGAATGGATTGTACGAAAGAATTAGAATGGATCGTGTGAATGAATTAGAATGGATCGTACGAATGAATTAGAATGGATCGTACGAATGAACTAGAATGGATACATTCGTGTGAATGAATTAGAATGGATCGTATGAATGAATTAGAATGGATCTTACGAATGAATTAGAATGGATCGTACGAATGAATTAGAATGGATCGTATGAATGAATTAGAATGGATCTTACGAATGAATTAGAATGGATCGTACGAATAAATTAGAATGGATCGTATGAATGGTTTAGAATGGATGCATTCGTGCGAATGAATTAGAATGGATCGGACGAATGAATTAGAATGGATCGTACGAATAAATTAGAATGGATCAAATGAATGAATTAGAATGGTTACATTCAAGCGAATGAATTAGAATGGATCGTACGAATGGATTAGAATGGATCTTACGAATGAATTAGAATGGATACATTCGTGCGAATGAATTAGAATGGATACATTCGTGCGAAAGAATTAGAATAGATCATATGAATGAATTAGAATGGATCCTATGAATGAATTAGAATGGATCGTGCGAATGAATTAGAATGGATCGTACGAATGAATTAGAATGGATCGTGCTAATGAATTAGAATTGATCGAACGAATGAATTAGCATGGATCGTGCTAATGAATTAGAATGGAACGTACGAATGAATTAGAATGGATCGTGTGAAAGAATTAGAATGGATTGTATGAATGAATTAGAATGAATTCGTACGATCCATTCGAATTCATTCGCACGATCCATTCTAATTCATTCATACGATCCATTCTAATTCATTCATACAATCCATTCTAATTCTTTCACACGATCCATTCTAATTCATTCGTAGGATCCATTCTAATTCATTCGTACAATCTATTCTATTTCATTCGTATGATCCATTCTTACTCATTCGTATGATCCATTCTAACTCATTCGGATGAATGTATCCATTCTAATTTATTCGTACGATCCATTCTAATTCATTCGTACGATCCATTCTAATTCATTCGTCCGATCCATTGAAATTCATTCGCACGAATGTATCCATTCTAATTCATTCGTACGATCCATTCTAATTCATTCGTAAGATCGTGCATTCGTAAGATCGTGCTAATGAATTAGAATTGATCGAACGAATGAAATACAATCTTTTCTATTTCATTCGTACGATCCATTCTTACTCATTCGTATGATCCATTCTAATTCATTCGGATGAATGTATCCATTCTAATTTATTCGTACGATCCATTCTAATTCATTCGTACGATCCATTCTAATTCATTCGTACGATCCATTCTAATTCATTCGTCCGATCCATTGTAATTCATTCGCACGAATGTATCCATTCTAATTCATTCGTACGATCCATTCTAATTCATTCGTAAGATCGTGCATTCGTAAGATCGTGCTAATGAATTAGAATTGATTGAACGAATGAATTAGCATGGATCATGCATTCGTACGATCCATTCTAATTCATTCGTACGATCAATTCTAATTCATTCGTACGATCCATTCTAATTCATTCGTACGATCCATTCTAATTCATTCGCACAAATGTATCCATTCTAATCCATTCGTACGATCCATTCTAATCCATTCGTACGATCCATTCTAATTCATTCGCATGAATGTAACCATTCTAATTCATTCATTTGATCCATTCTAATTCATTCGTACGATCCATTCTAATTCATTAGCACGATCCATGCTAATTCATTCGTTCAATCAATTCTAATTCATTAGCACGATCCATTCTAATTCATTCGTACGATCCATTCTAATTCATTCGCACGATCCATTCTAATTCATTCATAGGATCCATTCTAATTCATTCATACGATCTATTCTAATTCTTTCGCACGAATGTATCCATTCTAATTCATTCGCACGAATGTATCCATTCTAATTCATTCGTACGATCCATTCTAATTCATTCGCACGATCCATTCTAATTCATTCGTACGATCAATTCTAATTCATTCGCACGAATGTATCTATTCTAATTCATTCGTACGATCAATTCTAATTCATTCATAGGATCCATTCTAATTCATTCATACAATCCATTCAAATTCATTCGCACGAATGTATCCATTCTAATTCATTCGTACGATCAGTTCTATTTCATTCACAAAATCTATTCTAATTCATTCATACGATCCATTCTAATTCATTCACACGAATGTATCTATTCTAATTCATTCATACGATCCATTCTAATTCATTCGTACGATCCATTCTAATTCATTCATACAATCCATTCTAATTCTTTCACACGATCCATTCTAATTCATTCGTACAATCCATTCTATTTCATTCGTGCAATCCATTCTATTTCATTCGTACGATCCATTCTTACTCATTCGTACGATCCATTCTAATTCATTCACACGAATGTATCCATTCGTACGAATGAATTAGAATAGATTGTACGAATGAATTAGAATGGATCGTACGAATGAATTAGAATGGATCGTACGAAGGAATTAGAATGGATCGTGCGAATGAATTAGAATGGATCGTACGAATGAATTAGAATAGATCGTACGAATGAATTAGAATGGATCGTACGAAGGAATTAGAATGGATCGTACGAATGAATTAGAATGGATATATTCGTGCAAATGAATTAGAATGGATCATACGAATGAGTAAGAATGGATCGTACGAATGAAATACGTACGAATGAATTAGAATAGATTTTGTGAATGAATTAGAACTGATCGTACGAATGAATTAGAATGGATACATTCGTGCGAATGAATTAGAATGGATTGTATGAATGAATTAGAATGGATCCTATGAATGAATTAGAATGGATCGTACAAATGAATTAGAATGGATACATTCGTGCGAATGAATTTGAATTGATCGTACGAATGAATTAGAATGGATCGTACGAATGAAATAGAATGGATTGCACGAATGAATTAGAATGGATCGTACGAATGAATTAGAATGGATCGTGTGAAAGAATTAGAATGGATCGTACGAATGAATTAGAATGGATCGTACGAAGGAATTAGAATGGATAGTACGAATGAATTAGAATGGATCGTACGAATGAATTAGAATGGATCGTATGAATGAATTAGAATGGATCGTGCGAATGAATTAGAATGGATCAAATGAGTGAATTAGAATGGTTACATTCATGCGAATGAATTAGAATGGATCGTACGAATGGATTAGAATGGATCGTACGAATGGATTAGAATGGATACATTCGAGCGAATGAATTAGTATGGATCGTACGAATGAATTAGAATGGATCGTACGAATGGATTAGAATGGATCCTACGAATGGATTAGAATGGATACCTTTTTGCATATGAATTAGAATGGATCATACGAATTAATTAGAATGGATCATACGAATTAATTAGAATGGATCATATTAATGAATTAGAATGGATCGTACGAATGAATTAGAATGGATCGTGTGAAAGAATTAGAATGCATTGTATGAATGAATTAGAATGGATCTTATGAATGAATTAGAATGGATCGTGCGAATGAATTCAAATGGATCACATGATCCATTCGAATAGAATGGATCGTATGAATGAATTAGAATGGATCGGGCGAATGAATTAGAATGGATTGTAGGAATGAATTAAAATGGATCGTATGAATGAATTAGAATGGATCGTATGAATGAATTAGAATGGATCGTGCGAATGAATTAGAATGGATCGTACGAATGAATTAGAATGGATCATACGAATGAATTAGAATGGATCATACGAATGAGTAAGAATGGATCGTACGAATGAAATAGAATGGATTGTACGAATGAATTAGAATGGATACATTCGTGCGAATGAATTAGAATGGATCGTACGAATGAATTAGAATGGATCGTACGAATGAATTAGAATGGATCGTATGAATGAATTAGAATGCATCGTACGAAAGAATTAGAATGGATATATTCGTGCGAATGAATTAGAATGGATCGTACGAATGAATTAGACTGGATCGTACGAATGAATTTGAATGGATACATTTGTGCGAATGAATCTAAATGGATTGTATGAATGAATTACAATGGATCGTACGAATGAATTAGAATGGATCGTACGAATGAATTAGAATGGATCAAATGAACGAATTAGAATGGTTACATTCATGCGAATGAATTAGAATGGATCGTACGAATGGATTAGAATGGATCGTATGAGTGAATTAGAATGGATACGAAGGAATTAGAATGGATCGTACGAAGGAATTAGAATGGATCATACGAATGAAATAGAATGGATCGTACGAAGGAATTAGAATGGATCGTACGAAGGAATTAGAATGCATTTGTATGATCCATTCTAATTCATTCGGACGAATGTATCCATTCTAATTTATTCGTACGATCCATTCTAATTCATTCGTACGATCCATTCTAATTCATTCGTACGATCCATTCTTACTCATTCGTACGATCCATTCTAATTCATTCGCACGAATGTATCCATTCCATTCGTACGATCCATTCATACGATCCATTCTAATTCATTCATACAATCCATTCTAATTCTTTCACACGATCCATTCTAATTCATTCGTACGATCAATTCAAATTAATTAGCATGCATCGTGCTAATGAATTAGAATGGAATATTCGAATGAATTAGAATGGATCGTAGAATGGATCGTACGAATGAATTAGAACGAATTAGAATGGATCGTATGAATGAATTAGAATGGATCGTACGAATGAATTAGAATGGATCGTACGAATGAAATAGAATGGATCGTGTGAAAGAATTAGAATGGATTGTATTAATGAATTAGAATGGATAGTATGAATGGATCGTACGAATGGAATGGATACATTCGTGCGAATGAATTAGAATGGATCGTACGAATGAATTAGAATGGATCATATGAATGAGTAAGAATGGATCGTACGAATGAATTAGAATGGATCGTACAAATGAATTAGAATGGATCGTATGAATAAATTAGAACGGATACATTCGTCCGAATGAATTAGAATGGATCATATGAATGCATTCTAATTCCTTCGTACGATCCATTCTAATTCCTTCGTACGATCCATTCTATTTTATTCGTACGATCCATTCTAATTCATTCGTACGATCCATTCTAATTCATTCGTACGATCCATTCTAATTCTATCGTACGATCCATTCTAATTCATTCGGACGAATGTATCCATTCTAATTCATTCGTACGATCCATTCTAATTCATTCGTACGATCCATTCTAATTCCTTCGTACGATCCATTCTAATTCATTCGTACGATCTATTCTAATTCATTTGTACGATCCATTCTAATTCATTCGAACGATCCATTCTAATTCCTTCGTACGATCCATTCTAATTCATTCGTACGATCCATTCTAATTCATTCGTAAGATCCATTCTAATTCATTCGTACGATCCATTCTAATTCATTCGTACGATCCATTCTAATTCATTCGCGAATGTATCCATTCTAATTCATTCATACGAACCATTCTAATTCATTCATACGATCCATTCTAATTCATTCGTACGATCCATTCTAATTTCTTCGTACGATCCATTCTAATTCATTCGTAAGATCCATTCTAATTCATTCGTACGATCCATTCTAATTCATTCGTATGAATTCTAATTCATTCTAATCTATTCTAATTTATTCGTACAATCTATTCTAATTCATTCGTGCAATCCATTCTATTTCATTCGTACGATCCATTCTATTTCATTTGTACGATTCATTCTAAATCATTCGTACAATCCATTCTATTTCATTCGTATGATCCATTCTTACTCATTCGTATGATCCATTCTATATCATTAGCACGATCCATTCTAATTCATTCGTACGATCCAGTCTAATTCATTCGCACGATCCATTCTAATTCATTCGTACGATCCATTCTAATTCTTTCGCACGATCCATTCGAATTCATTCGTACGATCCATTCTAATTCATTCATATGATCTATTATAATTCATTCGTACGATCCATTCTAATTCATTCGTACGATCCATTCTAATTCATTCGCACGATCCATTCTAATTCATTCATACGATCCATTCTAATTAATTCATACGATCTATTCTAATTCTTTCGCACGAATGTATCCATTCTAATTCATTCGCACGAATGTATCCATTCTAATTCATTCGTACGATCCATTCTAATTCATTGGTACGATCCATTCTAATTCATTCGTAAGATCCATTCTAATTCATTCGTACGATCCATTCTAATTCATTTGTACGATCCATTCTAATTCATTCGCACGAATGTATCCATTCTAGTTCATTCGTACGATCCTTTGTAATTCATTCGTACGATCCATTCTAATTCCTTTGTACGATCCATTCTAATTCATTCGTGCGATCTATTCTAATTAATTCGTACGATCCATTCTAATTCATTCGTACGATCCATTCTAATTCCTTCGTACGATCTATTCTAATTCATTCGCACAATCCATTCTAATTCATTCGTACAATCCATTCTAATTCATTCGTATGATCCATTCTAACTCATTCGTTGGATCCATTCTAATTCATTCGTACGATCTATTCTAACTCATTCCCACGATCCATTCTAATTTATTTGTACGATCTATTCTAATTCATTCGTACGATCCATTCTAATTCATTCGTACGATCCATTCTAATTCATTCGCACGAATGTATCCATTCTAGTTCATTCATACGATCCATTCTAATTCATTCGTACGATCCATTCTAATTCATTCACACGATCCATTCTAATTCATTCGTACGTATTTCATTCGTACGATCCATTCTTACTCATTCGTATGATCCATTATGGATACATTCGTGCGAATGAATTAGAATGGACCATACGAATGAGTAAGAATGGATCGTACGAATGAAATAGAATGGATTGTGCGAATGAATTAGAATGGATCAGAATAGATCGGGTGAAAGAATTAGAATGGATCGTATGAATAAATTAGAATGGATCGTGCGAATGAATTCGAATGGATCGTACGATCCATTCTTACTCATTCTTATGATCCATTCTAATTCATTCGCACGAATGTATCCATAATGGATCATACGAATGAGTAAGAATGGATCGTATGAATGAAATACGTACGAATGAATTAGAATGGATCGTACGAATGAACTAGAATGGATCGTACGAATGAAATAGAATAGATTGTACGAATGAATTAGAATGGATTCGTACGAATGAATTAGAATGGATACATTCGTGCGAATGAATTAGAATGGATACATTCGTGCGAAGAATTAGAATAGATCGTATGAATGAATTAGAATGGATCCTATGAATGAATTAGAATGGATTGTGCGAATGAATTAGAATAGATCGTACGAATGAATTAGAATGGATCGTACGAAGGAATTAGAATGGATCGTACGAATGAATTAGAATGGATACATTCGTGCAAATGAATTAGAATGGATCGTGCGAATGAATTAGAATGGATCATACGAATGAATTAGAATGGATCGTACGAATGAATTAGAATGGATCTTACGAATGAATTAGAATGGATCGTACGAATGAATTAGAATAGATACATTCGTGCGAATGATTAGAATTGATCGGACGAATGAATTAGAATGGATCGTACGAATGAATTAGAATGAATCAAATGAATGAATTAGAATGGTTACATTCATGCGAAGGAATTAGAATGGATCGTACGAATGAATTAGAATGGATCGTATGAATGAATTAGAATGGATCGTACGAATGAATTAGAATGGATCAAATGAATGAATTGGAATGGTTACATTCATGCGAATGAATTAGAATGGATCGTACGAATGGATTAGAATGGATCGTACGAATGGATTAGAATGGATACATTCGAGCGTACGATCCATTCTAATTCATTCGTCCGATCCATTCTAATTCATTCGCACGAATGTATCCATTCTAATTCATTCGTACGATCCATTCTAATTCATTCGTACGATCCATTCTAATTCATTCGTAAGATCCATTCTAATTCATTTGTACGATCCATTCTAATTTATTCGTAAGATCCCTTCTAATTCATTCGCACGAATGTATCCATTCTAGTTCAT
The DNA here is from genome assembly GCA_947650365.1 of Chamaelirium japonicum. Classification (NCBI taxonomy): domain Eukaryota; kingdom Viridiplantae; phylum Streptophyta; class Magnoliopsida; order Liliales; family Melanthiaceae; genus Chamaelirium; species Chamaelirium japonicum. The sequence goes on from CANTAL010000118.1 coordinate 724,807, forward strand.
TCGTACGATCCATTCTAATTCATTCGTACGATCCAATCTAATTCATTCGCACGATCCATTCTAATTCATTCGTACGATAGATTCTAATTCATTTGTACGATCCATTCTAATTCATTCGCACAAATGTATCCATTCTAATTCATTCATATGATCCGTTATAATTCATTCGCACGATCCATTCTAATTCATTCGTACGATCCATTCTAATTCATTCGTACGATCCATTCTAATTCATTCGCACGATCCATTCTAATTCATTCGTACGATCCATTCTAATTCATTCGTACGATCCATTCTAATTCATTCGCACAAATGTATCCATTCTAATTCATTCGTACGATTCATTCTAATTCATTCGCACGATCCATTCTAATTCATTCGTACGATCCATTCTAATTCTTTCATATGATCTATTCTAATTAATTCGTACGATCCATTCTAATTCATTCGCACGAATGTATCCATTCTAATTCATTCGTACAATCCATTCTATTTCATTCGTACGATCCATTCTTTCTCATTCGTATGATCCATTCTAATACATTCGTAGGATTCATGCTAATTCATTCGCACGATCCATTCTAATTCATTCGTACGATCCATTCTTATTCATTCATACGATCCATTCTAATTCATTCGCACAATCCATTCTAATCCATTCTAATCAATTCTAATTCATTTGTAAGATCCATTCTAATTCATTCGTACGATCCATTCTAATTCATTCATACAATCCATTCTAATTCTTTCACACGATCCATTCTAATTCATTCGTACGATCCATTCTAAATCATTCTTGCAATCCATTCTATTTCATTCGTATGATCAATTCTAATTCATTAGAATGATCGTACGAATGAATTAGAATGGATCATATTAATGAATTAGAATGGATCGTACGAATGAATTAGAATGGATCGTACGAACGAATTAGAATGGATCGTACGAAGGAATTAGAATGGATCGTACGAATGAATTAGAATGGATATATTCGTGCAAATGAATTAGAATGGATCGTATGAATGAATTAGAATGGATCGTACGAATGAATTAGAATGGATATATTCGTGCAAATGAATTAGAATGGATCGTATGAATGTATTAGAATGGATCGTATGAGTGAATTAGAATGGATCGTACGAATGAATTAGAATGGATCGTACGAATGAATTAGAATGGATCGTGTGAAAGAATTAGAATGGATTGTATGAATGAATTAGACTAGATCGTATGAATGAATTAGAATGGATCGTACGAATGAATTAGAATGGATCGTACGAATGAATTTGAATGGATACATTTGTGCGAATGAATCTAAATGGATTGTATGAATGAATTACAATGGATCGTACGAATGAATTAGAATGGATCGTACGAATGAATTAGAATAGCTCATACGAATGAATTAAAATGAATCGTATGAATGAATTAGAATGGTTACATTCGTCCGAATGAATTATAATAGATCGTACGAATGAATTAGAATGGATCGTATGAATAAATTAGAATGGATCTGGGAATGAATTAGAATGGATCGTACGAATGAATAAGAATGGATCCACCGAATGAGTTAGAACGGATCATACGAATGAATTAGAATGGATTGTACGAATGAATTAGAATGGATTGTGCGAATGAATTAGAATGGATCATATGAATGAATAAGAATGGATCGTACGAATGAATTAGAATGGATCGTGCGAATGAATTAGCATGAATCGTACGAATGTATTAGAATGGATCGTACGAATGAATTAGAATGAATCGTACGATCCATTCTAATTCAATCATCCGATCCATTCTAATTCATTCGCATGAATGTATCCATTCTAATTCATTCATACAATCCATTCTATTTCATTCATACGATCCATTCTTACTCATTCATATGATCCATTCTAATTCATTCGTATGATCCATTCTAATTCATTCGTACGATCCATTCTAATTCATTCGTACGATCCATTCTAATTCATTCGCACGATCCATTCTAATTCATTCATACGATCCATTCTAATTCATTCATACGATCCATTCTAATTCATTCCTACAATCCATTCTAGTTCATTCGCCCGATCCATTCTAATTCATTCATACGATCCATTCTATTCGAATGGATCATGCGATCCATTTGAATTCATTCGCACGATCCATTCTAATTCATTCATACGATCCATTCTAATTCATTCATACAATGCATTCTAATTCTTTCACATGATCCATTCTAATTCATTCATACGATCCATTCTAATTCATTCGTACGATCCATTCTAATTCACTCATACTATACATTCTAATTCATTCATACGATCCATTCTAATTCATTTGCACGAATATATCCATTCTAATTCATTCGTACGATCCATTCTAATTTCTTCGTACGATCCATTCTAATTCCTTCGTACAATCCATTCTAATTCCTTCGTATGATCCATTCTATTTCATTCGTATGATCCATTCTAATTCCTTCGTACGATCCATTCTAATTCGTTCGTATCCATTCTAATTCATTCATACAATCCATTCTAATTTATTCGCACGAATGTATCCATTCTAATTCATTTGCACGATCCATTCTAATTCATTCCTATGATCTATTCTAATTCATTCGTACGATCCATTCTAATCCATTCTTTCATACGATCCATTCTAATTCATATGCACAAAGGTATCCATTCTAATCCATTCGTAGGATCCATTCTAATCCATTCGTACGATACATTCTAATTCATTCGTACGATCCATTCTAATTCATTCGTACGATCCATTCTAATTCATTCGTCCGATCCATTCTAATTCATTCGCACGAATATATCCATTCTAATTCATTCGTACGATCAATTCTAATTCATTCGTACGATCCATTCTAATTCATTCGTAAGATCCATTCTAATTCATTCGTACGATCCATTCTAATTCATTCGTACGATCCATTCTAATTCATTCGCACGAATGTACATTCATGCGAATGAATTAGAATGGATCGTACGAATGGATTAGAATGGATCGTATGAGTGAATTAGAATGGATACGAAGGAATTAGAATGGATCGTACGAAGGAATTAGAATGGATCATACGAATGAAATAGAATGGATCGTACGAATGCAATAGAATGGATCGTACGAAGGAATTAGAATGCATTCGTATGATCCATTCTAATTCATTCGGACGATCCATTCTAATTCATTGATACGATCCATTCTAATTCATTCGCACGAATATATCCATTCTAATTCTTTCGTACGATGCATTTTAATTCATTCGTTCGATCAATTCTAATTCATTAGCACGATCCATTCTAATTCATTCGTACGATCCATTCTAATTCATTCGCACGATCCATTCTAATTCATTCATAGGATCCATTCTAATTCATTCATACGATCTATTCTAATTCTTTCGCACGAATGTATCCATTCTAATTCATTCGCACAAATGTATCCATTCTAATTCATTCGTACGAATCCATTCTAATTCATTCATACAATCTATTCTATTTCATTCGTGCGATCCATTCTAGTTCATTCGTACGATCCATTCTAATTCATTCATACGATCCATTCTAATTCATTCGTATGACCCATTCTAATTAATTCGTATGATCCATTCTAATTCATTCGTACGATCCATTCTAATTCATTTGCACGATCCAGTCTAATGGATTCGCACGATCCATTCTAATTCATTCGCACGAATGTATCCATTCTAATTCATTCATACGATCCATTCTAATTCATTCGTACGATCCATTCTAATTCATTCGCACAAATGTATCCATTCTAATTCATTCTTACGATCCATTCTAATTCATTCGTACGATCAGTTCTAATTCATTCACAAAATCTATTCTAATTCATTCATACGATCCATTCTAATTCATTCGCACGATCCATTCTAATTCATTCGTACGATCCATTCTAATTCTTTCACACGATCCATTCTAATTCATTCGTACGATCTATTCTAATTCATTCGCACGATCCATTCTAATTCATTCGTACGATCCGTTCTAATTCATTCATACGATCCATTCTAATTCATTCGTACGATCCATTCTAATTCATTCGCTCAAATGTATCCATTCTAATTCATTCGTACGATCCATTCTAATTCATTCGTAAGATCCATTCTAATTCATTCGTACGATCCATTCTAATTCATTCGTACGATCCATTCTAATTCATTCACACGAATGTATCCATTCTAGTTCATTCGTACGATCCATTCTAATTCATTCGTACGATCCATTCTAATTCATTCGCACGATCCATTCTATTTCATTTGTACGATCCATTCTAATTCATTCATACGATCCATTCTAATTCATTCGTACGATCCATTCTAATTCATTCGCACAAATGTATCCATTCTAATTCATTCGTACGATCCATTCTAATTCATTCGCACGATCCATTCTAATTCATTCGTACGATCCATTCTAATTCTTTTACACGATCCATTCTAATTCATTCGTACGATCCATTCTAATTCTTTCGCACGATCCATTCTAATTCATTCGTACGATCCATTCTAATTCATTCATACGATCCATTCTAATTCATTCGTATGATCCATTCTAATTCATTCGCACAAATGTATCCATTCTAATTCATTCGTACGATCCATTCTAATTCATTCGCACAATCCATTCTAATTCATTCGTATGACCCATTCTAATTCACTCGTACGATCCATTCTAATTCATTCGTACGATCCATTCTAATTCATTCATACAATCCATTCTAATTCATTCGCACGAATGTATCCATTCTAATTAATTCGTACGATCCATTCTAATTCATTCGTATGATCTATTCTTATTCATTCGCACGATCCATTCTAATTTATTCGCACGATCCATTCTAATTTATTCGCACGAATGTATCCATTCTAATTCATTCGTACGATCCATTCTAATTCATTAATATGATCCATTCTAATTCTTTCGTACGATCCATTCTAATTCATATGCACAAAGGTATCCATTCTAATTCATTCGCACGAAAGAATTAGAATGGATTCTATAAAAGAATAGATCGTATGAATGAATTAGAATGGATCGTACGGAATGAATTAGAATGGATTGTATAAATGAATTAGAATGGATCGTACGAATGAGTAAGAATGGATCGTACGAATGAATTAGAATGGATCATACGAATGAATTAGAATGGATCGTACGAATTAATTACAATGGATCATACGAATGAATTAGAATGGATCGTACGAAGGAATTAGAATGGATCGTACGAAGGAATTAGAATGGATCGTACGAATGAATTAGAATGGATATATTCGTGCAAATGAATTAGAATGGATCGTATGAATGAATTAGAATGGATCGTATGAGTGAATTAGAACGGATAGTACGAATGAAGTAGAATGGATCGTATGAATGAATTAGAATGGATACATTCGTGCGAATGAATTAGAATGGATCGTATGAATGAATTAGAATGGATCATACAAATGAATTAGAATGGATCGTGCGAATGAATTAGAATGGATCGTACGAATGAATTATAATGGATCGTACGAGTGAACTAGAATGGATACATTCGTGCGAATGAATTAGAATGGATCGTACGAATTAGAATGGATCGTACGAATGAATTAGAATGGATCGTACGAACGAATTAGAATGGATACATTCGTGCGAATGAATTAGAATTGATCGTACGTATGAATTAGAATGGATCGTGCGAATGTATTAGAATGGATCGTACGAATGAATTAGAATGGATCATACGAATGAACTAGAATAGAATGGATCATACGAATGAATTAAAATGGATCGTACGAATGAATTAGAATGGATACATTCGTGCGAATAGATTAGAATGGATCGGACGAATGAATTAGAATGGATCGTACAAATGAATTAGAATGGATCGTACGAATGAATTAGAATGGATCGTACGAATAAATTAGAATGGATACATTTGTCCGAATGAATTAGAATGGATCATACGGATGAGTAAGAATGGATCGTACGAATGAAATAGAATAGATTGTACGAATGAATTAGAATGGATCCTACGAATGAATTAGAATGGATCGTGTGAAAGAATTAGAATGGATTGTATGAATGAATTAGAATGGATTGTATGAATGAATTAGAATGGATCGTGCGAATGAATTCGAATGGATCGTACGAATTCATTCTAATTCATTCATACAATCCATTCTAATTCTTTCACACGATCTATTCTAATTCATTCGTAGGATCGGACGAATGAATTAGAATGGATCGTACGAATGAATTAGAATGAATTAGAATGGATCGTACGAATGAATTAGAATAGATCGTACGAATGAATTAGAATGGATCGTACGAATAAATTAGAATGGATCGTGGGAATTAATTAGAATGGATCGTACGAATGAATTAGAATGGATCGTACGGAATGAATTAGAATGGATTGTATGAATGAATTAGAATGGATACATTCGTGCGAATGAATTAGAATGGATCATACGAATGCGTAAGAATGGATCGTACGAATGAAATAGAATGGATTGAACGAATGAATTAGAATGGATCGTACAAATGGATTAGAATGGATCGTACGAATGAACTAGAATGGATACATTCGTGCGAATGAATTGGAATGGATCATACGATCCATTCTAATTCATTCGTACGATCCATTCTTATTCATTCGCACGATCCATTCTAATTCATTCATAGGATCCATTTCATTCATACAATCCATTCTAATTCATTCGCACGAATGTATCCATTCTAATTCATTCGTACGATCAGTTCTAATTCATTCACAAAATCTATTCTAGTTCATTCATACGATCCATTCTAATTCATTCACACGAATGTATCCATTCTAATTCATTCATACGATCCATTCTAATTCATTCGTACGATCCATTCTAATTCACTTATACGATCCATTCTAATACATTCATACGATCCATTCTAATTCATTTGCACAAATATATCCATTCTAATTCATTCGTACGATCCATTCTAATTCCTTCGTACGATCCATTCTAATTCATTCGTACGATCTATTCTATTTCATTTATACGATCCATTATTACTCATTCGTACGATCCATACTAATTCATTCGTCCGATCCATTCTAATTCATTCGCACGAATGTATCCATTCTAATTCATTCGTTCGATCAATTCTAATTCATTAGCACGATCCATTCTAATTCATTCGTACGATCCATTCTAATTCATTCACACGATCCATTCTAATTCATTCATAGGATCCATTCTAATTCATTCATACGATCTATTCTAATTCTTTCGCACGAATGTATCTATTCTAATTCATTCGCACGAATGTATCCATTCTAATTCATTCGTACGATCCATTCTAATTCATTCGCACGATCCATTCTAATTCATTCGTACGATCCATTCTAATTCATTCGTACGATCCATTCTAATTCATTCGCACGATCCATTCTAATACATTCATACGATCCATTCTAATTCATTTGCACGTGTGAATGAATTAGAATGGATCGTACGAATGAATTAGAATGGATACATTCGTGCGAATGAATTAGAATGGATCGTATGAATGAATTAGAATGGATCGTGCGAATGAATTAGAATGGATCGTACGAATGAATTAGAATGGATCAAACGAATGAATTAGAATGGATCGTACGAATGAGTAAGAATGGATCGTACGAATGAAATAGAAATGAATTAGAATAGATCGTATGAATGAATTAGAATGGATCGTACGAATGAATTAGAATGGATCGTATGAATGAATTAGAATGGATCGTACGAATGAATTAGAATGGATCGTGCGAATGAATTAGAATGGATCGTACGAATGAATTAGAATGGATCGTACGAATGAACTAGAATGGATACATTCGTGCGAATGAATTTGAATGGATCGTACGAATGAATTAGAATGGATCGTACGAATGAATTAGAATGGATCATACGAATGAATTAGAATGGATCGTACGAATATATTAGAATGGATCGTACGAATGAATTAGAATGGATCTTACGAATGAATTAGAATAGATCGTACGAATAAATTAGAATGGATCATATGAATGGTTTAGAATGGATACATTCGTGCGAAAGAATTAGAATGGATCGGACGAATGAATTAGAATGGATTGTACGAATGAATTAGAATGGATCAAATGAATGAATTAGAATGGTTACATTCATGCGAATGAATTAGAATGGATCATACGAATGGATTAGAACGGATCGTACGAATGGATTAGAATGGATACATTCGTGCGAATGAATTAGAATGGATCATACGAATGAGTAAGAATGGATTGTACGAATGAAATAGAATGGATTGTACGAATGAATTAAAATGGATCATGCGAATGAATTTGAATGGATCGTACGAATGAATTAGAATGGATCGTACGAATGAATTAGAATGGATCGTACGAATGAATTAGAATGGATCGTACGAATGAATTAGAATGGATACATTCGTGCGATTGAATTATAATGGATACATTCGTGCGAAAGAATTAGAATAGATCGTATGAATGAATTAGAATGGATCCTATGAATGAATTAGAATGGATCGTGCGAATGAATTAGAATAGATCGTACGAATGAATTAGAATGGATCGTACGAATGAATTAGAATGGATTGTACGAATGAATTAGAATGGATCATACGAATGAATTAGAATGGATCGTACGAATGAGTAAGAATGGATCGTACGAATGAAATAGAATGGATCATACGAATGAATTAGAATGGATCGTACGAAGGAATTAGAATGGATCGTACGAAGGAATTAGAATGGATCATACGAATGAAATAGAATGGATCGTACGAATGCAATAGAATGGATCGTACGAAGGAATTAGAATGCATTCGTATGATCCATTCTAATTCATTCGGACGATCCATTCTAATTCATTCATACGATCCATTCTAATTCATTCGCACGAATATATCCATTCTAATTCTTTCGTACGATGCATTTTAATTCATTCGTTCGATCAATTCTAATTCATTAGCACGATCCATTCTAATTCATTCGTACGATCCATTCTAATTCATTCGCACGATCCATTCTAATTCATTCATAGGATCCATTCTAATTCATTCATACGATCTATTCTAATTCTTTCGCACGAATGTATCCATTCTAATTCATTCGCACGAATGTATCCATTCTAATTCATTCGTACGAATCCATTCTAATTCATTCATACAATCTATTCTATTTCATTCGTGCGATCCATTCTAGTTCATTCGTACGATCCATTCTAATTCATTCGTACGATCCATTCTAATTCATTCGTATGACCCATTCTAATTAATTCGTATGATCCATTCTAATTCATTCGTACGATCCATTCTAATTCATTCATACAATCCATTCTAATTCATTCGCATGAATGTATCCATTCTAATTAATTCATATGATCCATTCTAACTCATTCGTATTATCCATTCTTATTCATTTGCACGATCCAGTCTAATGGATTCGCACGATCCATTCTAATTCATTCGCACGAATGTATCCATTCTAATTCATTCAGACGATCCATTCTAATTCATTCGTACGATCCATTCTAATTCATTCGCACAAATGTATCCATTCTAATTCATTCATACGATCCATTCTAATTCATTCGTACGATCAGTTCTAATTCATTCACAAAATATATTCTAATTCATTCATACGATCCATTCTAATTCATTCGCACGATCCATTCTAATTCATTCGTACGATCCATTCTAATTCTTTCACAAGATCCATTCTAATTCATTCGTACGATCTATTCTAATTCATTCGCACGATCCATTCTAATTCATTCGTACGATCCGTTCTAATTCATTCATACGATCCATTCTAATTCATTCGTACGATCCATTCTAATTCATTCGCTCAAATGTATCCATTCTAATTCATTCGTACGATCCATTCTAATTCATTCGTAAGATCCATTCTAATTCATTCGTACGATCCATTCTAATTCATTCGTACGATCCATTCTAATTCATTCGCACGAATGTATCCATTCTAGTTCATTCGTACGATCCATTCTAATTCATTCGTACGATCCATTCTATTTCATTCGCACGATCCATTCTATTTCATTTGTACGATCCATTCTAATTCATTCATACGATCCATTCTAATTCATTCGTACGATCCATTCTAATTCATTCGCACAAATGTATCCATTCTAATTCATTCGTACGATCCATTCTAATTCATTCGCACGATCCATTCTAATTCATTCGTACGATCCATTCTAATTCTTTTACACGATCCATTCTAATTCATTCGTACGATCCATTCTAATTCTTTCGCACGATCCATTCTAATTCATTCGTACGATCCATTCTAATTCATTCATACGATCCATTCTAATTCATTCGTACGATCCATTCTAATTCATTCGCACAAATGTATCCATTCTAATTCATTCGTACGATCCATTCTAATTCATTCGCACGATCCATTCTAATTCATTCGTATGATCCATTCTAATTCACTCGTACGATCCATTCTAATTCATTCGTACGATCCATTCTAATTCATTCATACAATCCATTCTAATTCATTCGCACGAATGTATCCATTCTAATTAATTCGTACGATCCATTCTAATTCATTCGTATGATCTATTCTTATTCATTCGCACGATCCATTCTAATTTATTCGCACGATCCATTCTAATTTATTCGCACGAATGTATCCATTCTAATTCATTCGTACGATCCATTCTAATTCATTAATATGATCCATTCTAATTCTTTCGTACGATCCATTCTAATTCATATGCACAAAGGTATCCATTCTAATTCATTCGCACGAAAGAATTAGAATGGATTCTATAAAAGAATAGATCGTATGAATGAATTAGAATGGATCGTACGGAATGAATTAGAATGGATTGTATAAATGAATTAGAATGGATCGTACGAATGAGTAAGAATGGATCGTACGAATGAATTAGAATGGATCATACGAATGAATTAGAATGGATCGTACGAATTAATTACATTGGATCATACGAATGAATTAGAATGGATCGTACGAAGGAATTAGAATGGATCGTACGAATGAATTAGAATGGATCGTACGAATGAATTAGAATGGATATATTCGTGCAAATGAATTAGAATGGATCGTATGAATGAATTAGAATGGATCGTATGAGTGAATTAGAACGGATAGTACGAATGAAGTAGAATGGATCGTATGAATGAATTAGAATGGATACATTCGTGCGAATGAATTAGAATGGATCGTATGAATGAATTAGAATGGATCATACGAATGAATTAGAATGGATCGTGCGAATGAATTAGAATGGATCGTACGAATGAATTATAATGGATCGTACGAGTGAACTAGAATGGATACATTCGTGCAAATGAATTAGAATGGATCGTACGAATTAGAATGGATCGTACGAATAAATTAGAATGGATCGTACGAACGAATTAGAATGGATACATTCGTGCGAATGAATTAGAATTGATCGTACGTATAAATTAGAATGTGTGGGGGAAAATCTTCGTGCCGACCCGAAGACTCTCGCAGCACCAGTCAATTGGAGTCGAGGTTGATATCGAAGATCGTTGATCGATCTACTGATTGAAGTCGAAGCCTTTTGATGTGCAAACAGAGGAATGCAATCAGAGAAATTGTGACACGAGATGTGATCTCGGAGTTCAGCCGAAGCCTACGTCTCCGTGCTATAGGGAGCAACCCGAATTCACTAACACTTCAGTTGAAGTGACCTCGACAGGCCGAGTGTCACTGAAAGCTCCCTGATCTATTCGAAAGAGAGAAGAAGATCAAAGAGAGATGGTAGATCGGAGGTTAGAAATCCCAAAGCTCTGGTTCTGAAAGTCAGATCTCAGAGTGGAAATCAGATTTTCGGATCCTTTTACATTCGAAGGCTCTGTTATTTATAGACATTCCGGGTGGCGAATGGCGGTTTTTGCTATCGTATCTGGGGATCCTCCAGGTAAAGTTGCGGGCCCTGTTACCATCTTCTGGGGGATTCCACTGGCTCTTGGTCCCATCAGGCAGGGCCGGTGGGTCCCGTGGTAGTCCTCGTGGGCCCACCAGGCAGGGCCGGTGGGTCCCGTGGTAGTCCTCGTGGGCCCACCAGGCAGGGCCGGTGGGTCCCGTGGTAGTCCTCGTGGGCCCACCAGGCAGGGCCGGTGGGTCCCGCGGTAGTCCCCGTGGGCCCACCAGGCAGGGCCGGTGGGTCCCGCTGTAGTCTTCGTGGGCCCACCAGGCAGGGCCGGTGGGTCCCGTGGTAGTCCTCGTGGGCCCACCAGGCAGGGCCGGTGGGTCCCGCGGTAGTCCCCGTGGGCCCACCAGGCAGGGCCGGCGGGTCCCGCTGTAGTCTTCGTGGGCCCACCAGGCAGGGCCGGTGGGTCCCGTGGTAGTCCTCGTGGGCCCACCAGGCAGGGCCGGTGGGTCCCGCGGTAGTCCCCGTGGGCCCACCAGGCAGGGCCGGTGGGTCCCGCTGTAGTCTTCGTGGGCCCACCAGGCAGGGCCGGTGGGTCCCGTGGTGGATTTTTGCCAAAATTTGCACCCACAGTTACTCCCTCCAAGTTAGCTAGAGTGCAGTCTGGCTGGCTTGGACTTGGTGCAAAAAATAGCAACTTCCTGTTTTGAAAAACGGACACGAAGAAACTTGTCGCATGTTAGAGTAAAAAAGGGACTGACCGGTCAATTTGGACCGATCGGTCAAATGTTGACCGATCAGTCAAATTTTGACCGATCAGTCAAAATTCAACCGGTCAAGAATCGGGTGATCGGTCAAAAAACAGGGTTTTTTGACCGATCCAGTAGTAAATTTGACCGATCGAATGATTTTCGCCGATCGGACATGTTTGTCCGATCGGTGAAAAAATATCCGGTCAAGGTTCGAGTGATCGGCAAAAAACCTTGGTTTTTTGCCAGATCCAGTAGAAATTTGACCGATCAAATAACTTTCGCCGATCGGACATGTTTGTCCGATCGGTGAAAAAATATCCGGTCAAGGTTCGAGTGATCGGCAAAAAACCTTGGTTTTTTGCCAGATCCAGTAGAAATTTGACCGATCAAATAACTTTCGCCGATCGGACATGTTTGTCCGATCGGTGAAAAAATATCCGGTCAAGGTTCGAGTGATCGGCAAAAAACCTTGGTTTTTTGCCAGATCCATTAGAAATTTGACCGATCAAATAACTTTCGCCGATCGGACATGTTTGTCCGATCGGTGAAAAAATATCCGGTCAAGGTTCGAGTGATCGGCAAAAAACCCTGGTTTTTTGCCAGATCCAGTAGAAATTTGACCAATCAAATAACTTTCGCCGATCGGACATGTTTGTCCGATCGGTGAAAAAATATCCGGTCAAGGTTCGAGTGATCGGCAAAAAACCTTGGTTTTTTGCCAGATCCAGTAGAAATTTGACCGATCAAATAACTTTCACCGATCGGACATGTTTGTCCGATCAGTGAAACAAAATCCGGTCAAGGTTCGAGTGATCGGCAAAAAACATTGGTTTTTTGCCAGATCTAGAAGAATTTTGACCGATCAAATAACTTTCGCCGATCGGAAATGTTTGTCCGATCGGTGAAAAAATATCCGGTCAAGGTTCGAGTGATCGGCAAAAAACCTTGGTTTTTTGCCAGATCCTGTAGAAATTTGACCGATCAAATAACTTTCGCCGATCGGACATGTTTGTCCGATCGGTGAAAAAATATCCGGTCAAGGTTCGAGTGATCGGCAAAAAACCTTGGTTTTTTGCCAGATCCTGTAGAAATTTGACCGATCAAATAACTTTCGCCGATCGGACATGTTTGTCCGATCGGTGAAAAAATATCCGGTCAAGGTTCGAGTGATCGGCAAAAAACCTTGGTTTTTTGCCAGATCCAGTAGAAATTTGACCGATCAAATAACTTTCGCCGATCGGACATGTTTGTCCGATCGGTGAAAAAATATCCGGTCAAGGTTCGAGTGATCGGCAAAAAAACCTTGGTTTTTTGCCAGATCCTGTAGAAATTTGACCGATCAAATAACTTTCGCCGATCGGACATGTTTGTCCGATCGGTGAAAAAATATCCGGTCAAGGTTCGAGTGATCGGCAAAAAACCTTGGTTTTTTGCCAGATCCATTAGAAATTTGACCGATCAAATAACTTTCGCCGATCGGACATGTTTGTCCGATCGGTGAAAAGATATCCGGTCAAGGTTCGAGTGATCGGCAAAAAACCTTGGTTTTTTGCCAGATCCAGTAGAAATTTGACCGATCAAATAACTTTCGCCGATCGGACATGTTTGTCCGATCGGTGAAAAAATATCCGGTCAAGGTTCGAGTGATCGGCAAAAAACCTTGGTTTTTTGCCAGATCCATTAGAAATTTGACCGATCAAATAACTTTCGCCGATCGGACATGTTTGTCCGATCGGTGAAAAAATATCCGGTCAAGGTTCGAGTGATCGGCAAAAAACCTTGGTTTTTTGCCAGATCCAGAAGAAATTTGACTGATCGAAGTAAAGTTTTTGAACCTGCCCTTCAGAGAAGGTTTACTGCTTTGTTCTTCGATATTTTGGCAGAGTTTTGAACATTGATGGAGCTTGATTCTTCTTGTTTTGAATCCTTGGTTGGCTTGATGGTTGCTTTGAACCGGCGGTCCGGTTTACCCAGACCGGTGGCTTGCTTGGACCGTTGGTTCATGTGGACCGGTAGGTCCGACGTTTCGCCTGGTCGCGACTGTTCGCCTGGTTTTGCGCTTGCTACGGATGGATGCCACGTGTACCTACAAAAACACGCGATTTGATATGGTGAAGACACGTGTCTTCTCGATTTGCGCACCTGTTTTACCCTGGGTACAAAAGTTTTCACTGGCTGTCATTTCGCCTCACGCTTCCAAAATTTTTCGAAGTCCAGACCCTTGTTCTCCTGATTTCTGCTCTTGTTTTTGTTAGATCGATTGAATGGCTTCCTCAGGCAGTTCGAAGAGGTCCGGTACGGTTCCCTCGAAGAGAAAGGGGAAGGAAATTGTCGAGGTTCAATCTCCTCCAAGGGGCCGTGGCAAAGGCAAGGCTGCTCTCGCTGAACTTGGCCAACTGGGCAAGAGGCACCAAGGGGTAGGGTTTGCTTCGGCGCCATCAAGGCCAGAGTTCATCCCTAAGGTCAAGTTTGTTCTGGGCCCTCTCATGCCCCTGACAGAGGAGACGGAGTACATGTACAATGTAGGTGGTGAGTTCACAGATACGAAGAGAAAGAAGTGGCAAGCACTGCTCTCTTATTTCACTGAAGGGAAGGGAGCGCAGCCTTCACTCCCTAGCATCCAGACGGCTTTTGGCATCGACAAGAAAACCGTCTTCACCAGTTATGCCAGCAACGAGAAGGTCATGGGAACCATCGTGACCATCGGCCAAATGAACTGCGGTCTGCGTTTACCGCTGCCCCCCTTTGCGGCAAGATTGCTGAATACATCTGGCCTTTGCCCGGGGCAGGTCACTGGGAACGCCTGGCGAATTATCTACGCATTCTGCCGCGTGGAGTCGGATTTCCAGGAAGACTTGAGGGCATGCTACTCCAGTATCCCGGAAGGTGAACCTGCCCGGATCGAGCTTGGATACTTTTTCTTTCATTATCGATGGAATTTCAGGAAGGACAGCCCGTTCTACAATTTGACCGGTGTGTCTCCGCTTCGTCCGTTAACTGATACAGTTCCTTCAGACAAACTGTACACAGATTGGCCTATCTCTGTTTCCGGCGCGTGGACATCCATGTCAGTGCCCGACACCCCCCGAGACAGTGTGCACGACGCAGTTAAGATGTACAGCGCGGGAGGCATCTTTGCTTGGACCTCCGAGAGGGCTGGGGCCATAGACAACTTATTCCTCGAGCTGACTTGTGGAACGAGGTCGTGGAAGCAGTTCTCCAACTGCCCAGTGAGATATGGCAAGGCCAATCTCCTCCACCGATCGAAAGATAGATACGAGGATAACGAAGTTCTATACTCGGACTATGAGGAGGACCCTCAGTCGGGTAAGATCATTCGAAAGATTCGGGCCGAGAAGAAGATCTACACTGCTAGGCGCCGATTGCCCACTTTGGATGAGAAACTGGTGATCCAAAGAGGCCCAGTGAAGAAGAAGCGAAAAACACTTGTCAAGCCTAAGGAAGATGAAGATGAAGGGAAGAAGAAAGAAGAAGAGGAAGAAAAAGAAAAGAAGGGGAGCGATGAGGAAGACGAGGGGACCGAGAATGCCAGCCACGACAATAGTGGCGATGACGAGGATGAGGACGGTGATGGCGAGGATGATCCGTCTTCCACTCCCTCTGGTGGAGATGGCGAGAATGGGGGTGGCGAGGAAGAAATTCCTCCCACCCCCACTGTAGGTGCAACAGGGGAAGACTCAATTCCTGTTCCCATTGACGAGGCTAAGGCCCGTCAGATGGAAGGAGTTATGGATGCGGAAGGCGATGGCCAAAGAGTGGTTCCCGCCTACAAATTTGATGAATTGAAGAGGCCGATGTGCCTGAAAATAAAGCTGTCGAGGAGTGGTGGGGTTGGAAGCAACCCCACACCCCTCGATCAGATTCCCCCCGACGTTCCTCGTATTGAAGGAGCAACAACGAGCGGGGGTGTAGAAGTCGAGCAACCCCCACCCCCCTCTCGCTCTCTACTTGAGGAGGTGGAAGCAATGGTGGCAGGGCTCAAGCCTGGCGGATCACAAGAGGAAGAGAGAGTCTCTCCTCTAAGGAATGCTTCCCCCCCTACTCATTTGGAGAGGGGAAGTCGAGTGGGTGATGGGGCTCCTCCACCTCAACCAGCGCCAACCCCGATTCAGGAGAAGTCGACCCCTCAGGGTGGCTCTGATCGCAGGAAGGGCAAAGAGCCGAAGGTCGAAACCTCAGGTAATTGATCTAACTCGCCTTGAATGCCTTGTCTCTGAAGCTCGAAAATAATCTAACACTTTGATCTCTTATTGATTGTAGGTGCACCTGCTGGATTGACTCCGACAATAAGAAGCTTGGGTGACGTTGATATCAACCGCCCCACAGCTGCGATCAGGAAACTCATCAACCTCCCAGGGGCTACTCTGGATGAAGCTTTTGAAAGAATTGATCTGTTGGTAGGTGCATCTGCTCGATCAATCATCTGAGTTGTATCTTTATGATAATTCTAACTCTTTTGTTCTTTTGCAGAACTCAGCAGTTATGAATGTCGCGACCAAGCTCTCCATGAGGGCGGGTGCAAAAGAAGCTGTAGCTGAAATAAATCACTTGACCGCGGAGAGAGATGAGCTGAGAGAGCTCCTGACTTCGAAGAAAGCCTCTCTCAAAACCAAGATTGAGGAACTTCGCAAGGGGAAGCTGGAGATCAAGGGGCTGCAGGATCGTTGCGAGGCACAGAGTCACGAGCTCGAATCCTTGAAGACTCGACTCTCCAAGGTTGAGGAAGTGTCCTGTGGTCGCACCAGCGAGATTCAAGAGCTGAAGCAACAACTTGCTACCCAGCACGCTGTCTTCACTGCCAGAGAAGAGACTTCGAAGAAGGCACTGGAGCACGCGTTGTCTGAGTGCAAGGTTTACAAGGAGACAGCAGAGAAGGCGGCAGAAGCGCTCAGGGCCTATGTTTCCAGTGTCCGATCCTCCAAGGCATCAGTGGCGAGTAAAGCTCGTCCTGGATCTGAAGGGGAGAAGTCGCATGCGAAGAGTGTGGCCAAGCCTTGAGACTTTTCTCCTTCTTCGTTGTTGTACTTGTAAATTTTTGAAATGTAACAGCTCCTTGTATCTGACATATTTTGATAATAAAAGATCTTCTTGGTGTTTGAAAATTGAATGTCTCTTGAATTGAATGCCTTTGACTATCATGATCTCAATAGCATTAGAATAGATACAATCTTTTGAATGTAACTTTGAAAATTGGACTTGAATTCGTATAACACTTGAATGTGAGGGGTTGAGTCGCAACTCAAGCACCCAAACCTGTTAAACGATGTAGAAATTGATTGAAATTGAATATTGAAATTTGAAAGTCAGTTTAACATTTGCCAGTAAGGGGTTGAGTCGCAACTCTAACACCCAAACTTGTTAAGACTTGATAACTTGAATGCGGTCAGTTTTTAACATTTGCTAGTAAGGGGTTGAGTCGCAACTCTAACTCTCAAACTTGTTAAAAGACCTGGTAACTTGAATATGGATAACTTGAAACTGCTTCAGAACTTGAATTGAAAAATTGAACAGTTGCATATTTGAACACTTTGAAAGAGAACTTTATTCATCACAAAAATTTACATCATGGGTAGAACATCTTAAGGTGTCTAGAATTCCAAGCTCGAGGCAATCTATCTCCTTCTGGTGTGATCAGTCTGTAAGAACCTTTGCTTCCTACTGATTCAATGATATATGGACCTTCCCAGTTGGGAGCAAGCTTTCCACTGCTGTGCTCTTTGGTATTGTAGAAAACTGCTCTGAGAACTAAACTACCCACTGGGAACTGTCTCTTGTGGACTTTCTTGTCATAGGCTCTTTTGATCTTCTGTTGATACTTGGCTACACGAAGAGAAGCTTGATCTCGTAGTTCTTCAGAGAAGTCTAGATCATTGATCCGAAGTTCTTCATTGACTCCTTCTTCAACAGCTTTGGTCTTCAAAGTACTTGATATATTTTCTGTTGGGAGTATTGCTTCCGATCCATATGTTAGACGAAAGGGTGAGAACCCTGTGGATCTTCTCGGAGTTGTGCGATACCCCCAAAGAACTTCAGGTAGGACTTGCTCCCACAATCCTTTCTTGTCGTTGAGTTTCTTCTTGAGTATATCAAGTATAGCTCTGTTTGAGGCTTCAGCTTGACCATTGCATTGAGGATATCTTGGAGTTGAATAGAATAGCTTGATACCGTTGTTCAGACAGAACTCTCGGAATTTGTCTGAGTCAAATTGAGCTCCATTGTCAGCAACAAGAACTTGAGGTGTGCCAAATCTTGAGAAGATGTTGTGCCGAATGAATTTGATCACTTCGTCGTCAGTCTCTCGAAAGAGGGGCACAGCTTCAACCCATTTGGTGAAGTAATCAGTAGCCAGCAGTAGATATTTCTTCTTGCTTGGAGTTGGAGGGAAAGGACCCAAGAAATCTAACCCCCATTGATGGAAAGGCCAGGGGCTTGATAATTGATGAAGTTCATCTGCAGGGAGATGGATAGCTCGAGCGTGTCGTTGGCAAGGCTCGCATCTTTGAACGACTTGTTGAGCATCCCTTGCCATTGTTGGCCAGTAGTACCCTTGTAGCTTCGTCTTGGCTTCAAGAGATCTTCCTCCCGAATGATTTCCACAAGCTCCAGAGTGGATATCAATCAGGATTGAGTGTGCTTGCTCGGGACCAAGGCACTTGAGCAACATCCCGTTGTGAGATTTGAAATATAAATCTTCACCTTGCAAAATGTAGCACGGAAGCTTCCTTTGAAGTCTTCGGGCTTGATTTGGATCTTCTGGCATTTTGCCATGTTTAAAGAATTTAAGAATTGGTCGTCTCCAATCTTCAAGCTGATCTCCACCCCCAGATCCTTTTGTAGTAGTAAGGATCTGTTGATCGGGGATGGTCTTGGGCATTTCTTGATAATTGATCTGTACTTGCCTTCCTCCAAGCGAGTCTCCCAGAACTGAGGCAGCATTAGCTAAGGCATCTGCTTCTCGGTTTTCTGCTCTTGGAATTTGAACGAACTCAATTGTAGTAAAACGTTGTTGAAGACGTCGTACTAAAGCTAAGTAGAGTTGCATTCTTTCTTCACGAGCTGTGTACTCTCCATTGATTTGCCTTATGATCAACTGGGAGTCGCTGTAGATGATGATTCGATCTACCCCCAGGGATTCTGCCATTTCGAGTCCGGAAATGAGTGCTTCGTATTCAGCTTCGTTGTTGGTGGCACTAAATCCAAGGAGAGTGGCCTTCTGGAGATGATCAAGTTCGAGGGATATTAAGACTATCCCAGTTCCCGAACCGATCGAACTTGATGCTCCATCAGTATAAAGCTTCCAAGGAGGAGTTGCAGCAATAACTTCAAGACTTGGATCAATTTTTGTTGCAGGATTGATCGGAGGATTATCCTCATCTTCCAAGCGCATGTCGACATCTTCTTCCCAAGTGATGGGGTCTTCAACTGGAAAGTCAGCTAGAAAATCAGCAATTGCTTGACCTTTGATAGAAGTGCGAGATTCGAATTGAATCCCCAGAGCACTCATTTCGATCACCCATTTGGTCATTCGACCAGCTCGACCAGCTTTGTCAATGATATCTTTGAGCGAGTGTTCTGAAATGACAGTGATCTGGTGAGAGACGAAATATGGTTGGAGACGACGCGATGCAGTGAGCAAGGCCAGGATGACTTTCTCAGTTTTCGAATAGCGAGTTTCAGCCGGAAGAAGAGTGTGGCTGATGTAGTAGACTGGATGTTCGACGCCTTCTCTTCTACTGACTAAGACCACGCTGATTGCTTGATCGGTCACGGCCAGATAGAGCCACAAGTCTTCTTTTGGCAATGGAGCAGTCAGGATGGGAGCTTGCACCAGATATTTCTTGATGCTTTGAAATGCCTCTTCACAGATTGGACTCCAGCCGGATGTATCCGCCTTTCGTAGTTTGTCGAAGAGGGGTTTGCATTTGTCGGAAGATTTTGAAATGAATCGATTGAGTGCTGCTAACCTTCCAGTGAGGCGTTGAACTTCTTTTCGATTTGTAGGTGAAGGCATATCGATGATGGCTCGAATTTGATCAGGATTGGCTTCAATACCCCTCCTGGTCACAAGATGACCCAGGAATTTGCCAGATTGAACTCCGAAAGCGCACTTGGCTGGATTGAGCTTCATTCGATACTTTTGAAGGACTTGGAAGGTTTCAGCCAGATCAGATAGATGTTTACTCCGAACGGAACTCTTGGTGAGGAGATCATCGACATATACTTCGATGTTGCGACCAATCTGATCTTCGAACATTTTGGTGACAGCCTTTGATAGGTGGAACCAGCATTTTTGAGGCCGAATGGCATGACATTGTAGCAATAAAGGCCTCGGCTAGTCACAAAACATGTCTTCTCTTGATCATCAGCGTGGAGCGGAATTTGATTATATCCGGAATACCCATCCATGAAAGACAATAGCTCGTGGCCAGCAGTGGCGTCGACGAGTCTATCTATCCTTGGCATGGGAAAAGGATCTTTGGGGCAAGCCTTGTTGAGATTAGTAAAGTCGATGCAGACTCTGACTTTCCCATTCTTCTTTGGAACAACCACTATATTAGAGATCCAAGTTGGATACTCTACTTCTCGGATGAATCCGGCTGCGAGTAGCTTGGTAATTTCTTCTTGAACAGCAACTTGCAGCTCTGGTCGAATGGTGCGAGGCTTTTGCTTGACAGGCTTCACCTCTTCTTTGATCGCAAGTCGGTGACAAGCGTCATCTGGATTGATACCAGGCATGTCTTCGAAACACCAAGCAAAGACGTCGATATTGGACTGGAGGAAGGATACCATGTCTTGCGCTTCTGCGTCGCTAAGACCGGTACCAATAAATGTTTGTCGAGGGAGATCTCCGCTGCCTATGTTGATCGGGATGATTTCTTCAATTGAAGGTGATGCTTCCCATTCGATTGGTGGAGGTTCGGTCAGCGGAATCTCCTTTGATTGCTATTTGGAAGAGGGACCAGCTTCATCTCGTGGCCGCTTTGGAGGAGCAATGTTAATCTTTCGATCTGTCTTTGCCGCAGCAGCTTCACAAGACCTTCCAGCTTGCTGATCGCCTCGAATGCAGACGATGCCTTCTCCAGTTGCAAATTTGAGTAGTTGATGGTAAGAGGAGGAGATGGCATTGATCTGATGGAGGAATGGTCACCCAAGAATGGCGTTGTAGCTAGACATTCCTTCGACGATTGCGAACCTCACCGAGACTCGAGTCTCTCAGCTGAGGTCGATGGTAAATCTGGATTCGCCCACTGTGATGCTTTGTTCACCATTGAAGCCGGTGATCACAGTCGGGACGACGTCGAGGCTTTGATACTTATGTCCCAGACGTTTGAAACAGTCTGAGAACATAATGTCGATAGAGCTTTCGGTGTCGATGAGGATCCGGTTGACAGTGCTGCCGTCGATGATGAGTTTCAAGACCAGGGGGTCTCGATGTGGAGTATGAACTCCTTGAAGATCAGTGTCGTTGAAGACTATGGATGGCCAAGCAAGACCTTCGATGGGCTTCTCGATCCAGGTATCCTCTTTGCTCGCAGTAGAACGAACGTGGAAGATGCGTCGAACTTGGCGATCCACCTCTTTCCCAGTCAGACTTTGATTGTGCAATGTTCCATGAATACCAAAAACATTGGCATTCACAGAGATAGTTTGCCGGTTAGAGGAGATTTGATGTATCCAACACACTTCTTTCCCCTTTGCAGTAGTTCGACGTTGATCATGTCCGTTGTTGACGAATTCTTGAAGATGGCCTTCTCGCAATAGGTCTTCAAGATGGAATTTCAGCCGAAAACACCGATCAGTGGAGTGACCGTGACTTCGATGGAAGTCGCAGTAGACTGTTTTGTCTGCTGTGAATTTGGAATTCGGCTGAAGAGGATTAGGCCTCCGAACGAACTCTTCATGTTGAATGCGGTCGAGTATCTGTTCGACTGGCATATTCCACTCGGTGAAAGTGGTCTTCGTCGGAGATCGACGCCCATCATTCTTTGATCTTTTGTTGGCCGGAGGGGCTGCTGCTTCAGCGTTGTGAGCCTTTGCAGCATACTTAGGAGCTTCTCTTTCAGCAGGCCTTCTCTTAGTTTCTCGCCCTTTCCGAGCGACTTGATCGTCTTCCACCTCAATCTCTCTTTGAATTCGGTCAAACATTGCACCCAGAGAAGGAGGGGGATTGCGGATGAAGTCGTTGTAGATGTGTAGATCGAAGCGGAGAGCGTTCTGGAAAGCCAACATGATGGCTTCATCATCCAGATGTCTTCCAGAGAGAGCAGCATGCTCGTTACGAAACCTCCTCGTGAAGCTGCGAAGAGTCTCGTCTGCACCCATCCTTAGTCGGTAGAGAGAATCGAGTTTCTTCTCTGGCTTTAGATTGAGTTGATAGTGCTGCACAAAGAGGTTAGCCAAAACACCGAACTGGGTGATGGACCCAGCTCGGAGATTGTGATACCAGTCGAGCGAAGGCTCATCGAGACTTCCCGCGAAGGTGCGGCAGAGCACGTTGTTTTCCTCTTCGTGTGGCGTTAGAGCTTGCTTGAAAGCAAGTATATGGAGGCTTGGATCTCCTCTGATACAGTTGAATTTAGGGAGGATAGGAGTTCTCCATCCTCTTGGAAAGGTGGTCTCGAAGAGACTTCGATGTAGTGGCCCGGCAGAGGAGTAACCGTCCCTACGACCATGTCCTCGACCTAGAGGTGGGTCAAGAGGCAAGATCGCAAGGTCTTGCTCTGGCATTGAAGTGTTTGCTGGTCGAAGTCGGTGTCGAAGGTCCGATCCAAGTCCATGTTGGAGTGGAATGGAAGGGGAGACTCTACTCTTTGAAGGAGCGCCTTTCATTTGGTGCTTCCTTGGCATGTTGAGCTTCGATGGTGCTCTTTTGTCGCAGTTACGACCAGATGAGGATTGGGAGGACTCGTCGTCAAGACGATCCCAGACACTCTGCTTCCAAGGAGCAGCAGAGGGAGTTGGGTCGCGTCGAATCCTCTCGAGAGCATCAGTGCCCATTGACCTCCGTTGTTCGGAGTGAATTGAATGTCGAGGAGGATCAACCCTCTCACTTGCGGAGGGGATCGGAATAGCAATTCCAGCTTCGGAGGCTGCCTTCTTCAGAGCATCCCTCTCAGCAGTGAGTGTGGCGTTTTGCTTCGCCAATTGGAGTAGTTGGAAATCGATTGCAGAGATCTGGTAAGTCGATGGAGGATCTTCAGCAGGAGCAGGGACAGTCTGCCCAATTGATTGATGAGGATGAGGGGCGATCGGTCGATCGACTGATCTCCCGCTTCCTGAATGAACCCCTATCTCGGGGACAGCAAGGGGCTGCCCGAAATTGAGCCTTTGACTCATTGAACGAGTCTCAGGACGAGGTTGATGTTGAGTGTTACTTCCTTCTGGTTGGCCCTGGTGTTTGGTTCTCGCCATTCAGAGTGCGAAGGGTACAACGAGATTGCCGACGTCCGATCAGTTGTCTGATCAACCGAGGGGGCGAGGAAGTTTGGCTATTGATCTGGTAGTCGAAGTAGATAGAGAGAGAACACAGCTTCTCGCTCGGATCCCACAGACGGCGCCAAACTGTGGGGGAAAATCTTCGTGCCGACCCGAAGACTCTCGCAGCACCAGTCAATTGGAGTCGAGGTTGATGTCGAAGATCGTTGATCGATCTACTGATTGAAGTCGAAGCCTTTTGATGTGCAAACAGAGGAATGCAATCAGAGAAATTGTGACACGAGATGTGATCTTGGAGTTCAGCCAAAGCCTACGTCTCCGTGCTATAGGGAGCAACCCGAATTCACTAACACTTCAGTTGAAGTGACCTCGACAGGCCGAGTGTCACTGAAAGCTCCCTGATCTCTTCGAAAGAGAGAAGAAGATCAAAGAGAGATGGTAGATCGGAGGTTAGAAATCCCAAAGCTCTGGTTCTGAAAGTCAGATCTCAGAGTGGAAATCAGATTTTCGGATCCTTTTACATTCGAAGGCTCTGTTATTTATAGACATTCCGGGTGGCGAATGGCGGTTTTTGCTATCGTATCTGGGGATCCTCCAGGTAAAGTTGCGGGCCCTGTTACAATCTTCTGGGGGATTCCACTGGCTCTTGGTCCCATCAGGCAGGGCCGGTGGGTCCCGTGGTAGTCCTCGTGGGCCCACCAGGCAGGGCCGGTGGGTCCCGTGGTAGTCCTCGTGGGCCCACCAGGCAGGGCCGGTGGGTCCCGTGGTAGTCCTCGTGGGCCCACCAGGCAGGGCCGGTGGGTCCCGCGGTAGTCCCCGTGGGCCCACCAGGCAGGGCCGGTGGGTCCCGCTGTAGTCTTCGTAGGCCCACCAGGCAGGGCCGGTGGGTCCCGTGGTAGTCCTCGTGGGCCCACCAGGCAGGGCCGGTGGGTCCCACGGTAGTCCCCGTGGGCCCACCAGGCAGGGCCGGCGGGTCCCGCTGTAGTCTTCGTGGGCCCACCAGGCAGGGCCGGTGGGTCCCGTGGTAGTCCTCGTGGGCCCACCAGGCAGGGCCGGTGGGTCCCGCGGTAGTCCCCGTGGGCCCACCAGGCAGGGCCGGTGGGTCCCGCTGTAGTCTTCGTGGGCCCACCAGGCAGGGCCGGTGGGTCCCGTGGTGGATTTTTGCCAAAATTTGCACCCACAGAATGGATCGTGCGAATGTATTAGAATGGATCGTACGAATGAATTAGAATGGATCATACGAATGAACTAGAATAGAATGGATCATACGAATGAATTAAAATGGATCGTACGAATGAATTAGAATGGATACATTCGTGCGAATAGATTAGAATGGATCGGACGAATGAATTAGAATGGATCGTACAAATGAATTAGAATGGATCGTACGAATGAATTAGAATGGATCGTACGAATAAATTAGAATGGATACATTTGTCCGAATGAATTAGAATGGATCATACGAATGAGTAAGAATGGATCGTACGAATGAAATAGAATAGATTGTACGAATGAATTAGAATGGATCCTACGAATGAATTAGAATGGATCGTGTGAAAGAATTAGAATGGATTGTATGAATGAATTAGAATGGATTGTATGAATGAATTAGAAAGGATCGTGCGAATGAATTCGAATGGATCGTACGAATTCATTCTAATTCATTCATATAATCCATTCTAATTCTTTCACACGATCTATTCTAATTCATTCGTAGGATCGGACGAATGAATTAGAATGGATCGTACGAATGAATTAGAATGAATTAGAATGGATCGTACGAATGAATTAGAATGGATCGTACGAATGAATTAGAATGGATCGTACGAATAAATTAGAATGGATCGTGGGAATTAATTAGAATGGATCGTACGAATGAATTAGAATGGATCGTACGGAATGAATTAGAATGGATTGTATGAATGAATTAGAATGGATACATTCGTGCGAATGAATTAGAATGGATCATACGAATGCGTAAGAATGGATCGTACGAATGAAATAGAATGGATTGAACGAATGAATTAGAATGGATCGTACAAATGGATTAGAATGGATCTTACGAATGAACTAGAATGGATACATTCGTGCGAATGAATTGGAATGGATCATACGATCCATTCTAATTCATTCGTACGATCCATTCTTATTCATTCGCACGATCCATTCTAATTCATTCATAGGATCCATTTCATTCATACAATCCATTCTAATTCATTCGCACGAATGTATCCATTCTAATTCATTCGTACGATCAGTTCTAATTCATTCACAAAATCTATTCTAGTTCATTCATACGATCCATTCTAATTCATTCACACGAATGTATCCATTCTAATTCATTCATACGATCCATTCTAATTCATTCGTACGATCCATTCTAATTCACTTATACGATCCATTCTAATACATTCATACGATCCATTCTAATTCATTTGCACAAATATATCCATTCTAATTCATTCGTACGATCCATTCTAATTCCTTCGTACGATCCATTCTAATTTATTCGTACGATCTATTCTATTTCATTTATACGATCCATTATTACTCATTCGTACGATCCATACTAATTCATTCGTCCGATCCATTCTAATTCATTCGAACGAATGTATCCATTCTAATTCATTCGTTCGATCAATTCTAATTCATTAGCACGATCCATTCTAATTCATTCGTACGATCCATTCTAATTCATTCACACGATCCATTCTAATTCATTCATAGGATCCATTCTAATTCATTCATACGATCTATTCTAATTCTTTCGCACGAATGTATCTATTCTAATTCATTCGCACGAATGTATCCATTCTAATTCATTCGTACGATCCATTCTAATTCATTCGCACGATCCATTCTAATTCATTCGTACGATCCATTCTAATTCATTGGTACGATCCATTCTAATTCATTCGCACGATCCATTCTAATACATTCATACGATCCATTCTAATTCATTTGCACGTGTGAATGAATTAGAATGGATCGTACGAATGAATTATAATGGATACATTCGTGCGAATGAATTAGAATGGATCGTATGAATGAATTAGAATGGATCGTGCGATTGAATTAGAATGGATCGTACGAATGAATTAGAATGGATCAAACGAATGAATTAGAATGGATCGTACGAATGAGTAAGAATGGATCGTACGAATGAAATAGAAATGAATTAGAATAGATCGTATGAATGAATTAGAATGGATCGTACGAATGAATTAGAATGGATCGTATGAATGAATTAGAATGGATCGTACGAATGAATTAGAATGGATCGTGCGAATGAATTAGAATGGATCGTACGAATGAATTAGAATGGATCGTACGAATGAACTAGAATGGATACATTCGTGCGAATGAATTTGAATAGATCGTACGAATGAATTAGAATGGATCGTACGAATGAATTAGAATGGATCATACGAATGAATTAGAATGGATCGTACGAATATATTAGAATGGATCGTACGAATGAATTAGAATGGATCTTACGAATGAATTAGAATGGATCGTACGAATAAATTAGAATGGATCATATGAATGGTTTAGAATGGATACATTCGTGCGAAAGAATTAGAATGGATCGGACGAATGAATTAGAATGGATTGTACGAATGAATTAGAATGGATCAAATGAATGAATTAGAATGGTTACATTCATGCGAATGAATTAGAATGGATCATACGAATGGATTAGAACGGATCGTACGAATGGATTAGAATGGATACATTCGTGCGAATGAATTAGAATGGATCATACGAATGAGTAAGAATGGATTGTACGAATGAAATAAAATGGATTGTACGAATGAATTAAAATGGATCATGCGAATGAATTTGAATGGATCGTACGAATGAATTAGAAAGGATCGTACGAATGAATTAGAATGGATCGTACGAATGAATTAGAATGGATCGTACGAATGAATTAGAATGGATACATTCGTGCGATTGAATTATAATGGATACATTCGTGCGAAAGAATTAGAATAGATCGTATGAATGAATTAGAATGGATCCTATGAATGAATTAGAATGGATCGTGCGAATGAATTAGAATAGATCGTACGAATGAATTAGAATGGATTGTACGAATGAATTAGAATGGATCGTACGAATGAATTAGAATGGATCATACGAATGAATTAGAATGGATCGTACGAATGAGTAAGAATGGATCGTACGAATGAAATAGAATGGATCATACGAATGAATTAGAATGGATCATACGAAGGAATTAGAATGGATCGTACGAAGGAATTAGAATGGATCATACGAATGAAATAGAATGGATCGTACGAATGCAATAGAATGGATCGTACGAAGGAATTAGAATGCATTCGTATGATCCATTCTAATTCATTCGGACGATCCATTCTAATTCATTCATACGATCCATTCTAATTCATTCGCACGAATATATCCATTCTAATTCTTTCGTACGATACATTTTAATTCATTCGTTCAATCAATTCTAATTCATTAGCACGATCCATTCTAATTCATTCGTACGATCCATTCTAATTCATTCGCACGATCAATTCTAATTCATTCATAGGATCCATTCTAATTCATTCATACGATCTATTCTAATTCTTTCGCACGAATGTATCCATTCTAATTCATTCGCACGAATGTATCCATTCTAATTCATTCGTACGAATCCATTCTAATTCATTCATACAATCTATTCTATTTCATTCGTGCGATCCATTCTAGTTCATTCGTACGATCCATTCTAATTCATTCGTACGATCCATTCTAATTCATTCGTATGACCCATTCTAATTAATTCGTATGATCCATTCTAATTCATTCGTACGATCCATTCTAATTCATTCATACAATCCATTCTAATTCATTCGCATGAATGTATCCATTCTAATTAATTCATACGATCCATTCTAACTCATTCGTATTATCCATTCTTATTCATTTGCACGATCCAGTCTAATGGATTCGCACGATCCATTCTAATTCATTCGCACGAATGTATCCATTCTAATTCATTCATACGATCCATTCTAATTCATTCGTACGATCCATTCTAATTCATTCGCACAAATGTATCCATTCTAATTCATTCATACGATCCATTCTAATTCATTCGTACGATCAGTTCTAATTCATTCACAAAATCTATTCTAATTCATTCGTACGATCAGTTCTAATTCATTCGCACGATCCATTCTAATTCATTCGTACGATCCATTCTAATTCTTTCACACGATCCATTCTAATTCATTCGTACGATCTATTCTAATTCATTCGCACGATCCATTCTAATTCATTCGTACGATCCGTTCTAATTCATTCATACGATCCATTCTAATTCATTCGTACGATCCATTCTAATTCATTCGCTCAAATGTATCCATTCTAATTCATTCGTACGATCCATTCTAATTCATTCGTAAGATCCATTCTAATTCATTCGTACGATCCATTCTAATTCATTCGTACGATCCATTCTAATTCATTCGCACGAATGTATCCATTCTAGTTCATTCGTACGATCCATTCTAATTCATTCGTACGATCCATTCTAATTCATTCGCACGATCCATTCTATTTCATTTGTACGATCCATTCTAATTCATTGATACGATCCATTCTAATTCATTCGTACGATCCATTCTAATTCATTCGCACAAATGTATCCATTCTAATTCATTCGTACGATCCATTCTAATTCATTCGCACGATCCATTCTAATTCATTCGTACGATCCATTCTAATTCTTTTACACGATCCATTCTAATTCATTCGTACGATCCATTCTAATTCTTTCGCACGATCCATTCTAATTCATTCGTACGATCCATTCTAATTCATTCATACGATCCATTCTAATTCATTCGTACGATCCATTCTAATTCATTCGCACAAATGTATCCATTCTAATTCATTCGTATGATCCATTCTAATTCATTCGCACGATCCATTCTAATTCATTCGTATGATCCATTCTAATTCACTCGTACGATCCATTCTAATTCATTCGTACGATCCATTCTAATTCATTCATACAATCCATTCTAATTCATTCGCACGAATGTATCCATTCTAATTAATTCGTACGATCCATTCTAATTCATTCGTATGATCTATTCTTATTCATTCGCACGATCCATTCTAATTTATTCGCACGATCCATTCTAATTTATTCGCACGAATGTATCCATTCTAATTCATTCGTACGATCCATTCTAATTCATTAATATGATCCATTCTAATTCTTTCGTACGATCCATTCTAATTCATATGCACAAAGGTATCCATTCTAATTCATTCGCACGAAAGAATTAGAATGGATTCTATAAAAGAATAGATCGTATGAATGAATTAGAATGGATCGTACGGAATGAATTAGAATGGATTGTATAAATGAATTAGAATGGATCGTACGAATGAGTAAGAATGGATCGTACGAATGAATTAGAATGGATCATACGAATGAATTAGAATGGATCGTACGAATTAATTACAATGGATCATACGATTGAATTAGAATGGATCGTACGAAGGAATTAGAATGGATCGTACGAAGGAATTAGAATGGATCGTACGAATGAATTAGAATGGATATATTCGTGCAAATGAATTAGAATGGATCGTATGAATGAATTAGAATGGATCGTATGAGTGAATTAGAACGGATAGTACGAATGAAGTAGAATGGATCGTATGAATGAATTAGAATGGATACATTCGTGCGAATGAATTAGAATGGATCGTATGAATGAATTAGAATGGATCATACGAATGAATTAGAATGGATCGTGCGAATGAATTAGAATGGATCGTACGAATGAATTATAATGGATCGTACGAGTGAACTAGAATGGATACATTCGTGCGAATGAATTAGAATGGATCGTACGAATTAGAATGGATCGTACGAATGAATTAGAATGGATCGTACGAACGAATTAGAATGGATACATTCGTGCGAATGAATTAGAATTGATCGTACGTATGAATTAGAATGGATCGTGCGAATGTATTAGAATGGATCGTACAAATGAATTAGAATGGATCATACGAATGAACTAGAATAGAATGGATCATACGAATGAATTAAAATGGATCGTACGAATGAATTAGAATGGATACATTCGTGCGAATAGATTAGAATGGATCGGACGAATGAATTAGAATGGATCGTACAAATGAATTAGAATGGATCGTACGAATGAATTAGAATGGATCGTACGAATAAATTAGAATGGATACATTTGTCCGAATGAATTAGAATGGATCATACGAATGCGTAAGAATGGATCGTACGAATGAAATAGAATAGATTGTACGAATGAATTAGAATGGATCCTACGAAAGAATTAGAATGGATCGTGTGAAAGAATTAGAATGGATTGTATGAATGAATTAGAATGGATTGTATGAATGAATTAGAATGGATCGTGCGAATGAATTCGAATGGATCGTACGAATTCATTCTAATTCATTCATACAATCCATTCTAATTCTTTCACACGATCTATTCTAATTCATTCGTAGGATCGGACGAATGAATTAGAATGGATCGTACGAATGAATTAGAATGAATTAGAATGGATCGTACGAATGAATTAGAATGGATCGTACGAATGAATTAGAATGGATCGTACGAATAAATTAGAATGGATCGTGGGAATTAATTAGAATGGATCGTACGAATGAATTAGAATGGATCGTACGGAATGAATTAGAATGGATTGTATGAATGAATTAGAATGGATACATTCGTGCGAATGAATTAGAATGGATCATACGAATGCGTAAGAATGGATCGTACGAATGAAATAGAATGGATTGAACGAATGAATTAGAATGGATCGTACAAATGGATTAGAATGGATCGTACGGATGAACTAGAATGGATACATTTGTGCGAATGAATTGGAATGGATCATACGATCCATTCTAATTCATTCGTACGATCCATTCTTATTCATTCGCACGATCCATTCTAATTCATTCATAGGATCCATTCTAATTCATTCATACAATCCATTCTAATTCATTCGCACGAATGTATCCATTCTAATTCATTCGTACGATCAGTTCTAATTCATTCACAAAATCTATTCTAATTCATTCATACGATCCATTCTAATTCATTCACACGAATGTATCCATTCTAATTCATTCATACGATCCATTCTAATTCATTCGTACGATCCATTCTAATTCACTTATACGATCCATTCTAATACATTCATACGATCCATTCTAATTCATTTGCACAAATATATCCATTCTATTTCATTCGTACGATCCATTCTAATTCCTTCGTACGATCCATTCTAATTCATTCGTACGATCTATTCTATTTCATTTATACGATCCATTATTACTCATTCGTACGATCCATACTAATTCATTCGTCCGATCCATTCTAATTCATTCGCACGAATGTATCCATTCTAATTCATTCGTTCGATCAATTCTAATTCATTAGCACGATCCATTCTAATTCATTCGTACGATCCATTCTAATTCATTCACACGATCCATTCTAATTCATTCATAGGATCCATTCTAATTCATTCATACGATCTATTCTAATTCTTTCGCACGAATATATCTATTCTAATTCATTCGCACGAATGTATCCATTCTAATTCATTCGTACGATCCATTCTAATTCATTCGCACGATCCATTCTAATTCATTCGTACGATCCATTCTAATTCATTCGTACGATCCATTCTAATTCATTCGCACGATCCATTCTAATACATTCATAAGATCCATTCTAATTCATTTGCACGTGTGAATGAATTAGAATGGATCGTACGAATGAATTAGAATGGATACATTCGTGCGAATGAATTAGAATGGATCGTATGAATGAATTAGAATAGATCGTGCGAATGAATTAGAATGGATCGTACGAATGAATTAGAATGGATCAAACGAATGAATTAGAATGGATCGTACGAATGAGTAAGAATGGATCGTACGAATGAAATAGAAATGAATTAGAATAGATCGTATGAATGAATTAGAATGGATCGTACGAATGAATTAGAATGGATCGTATGAATGAATTAGAATGGATCGTACGAATGAATTAGAATGGATCGTGCGAATGAATTAGAATGGATCGTACGAATGAATTAGAATGGATCGTACGAATGAACTAGAATGGATACATTCGTGCGAATGAATTTGAATGGATCGTACGAATGAATTAGAATGGATCGTACGAATGAATTAGAATGAATCATATGAATGAATTAGAATGGATCGTACGAATATATTAGAATGGATCGTACGAATGAATTAGAATGGATCTTACGAATGAATTAGAATGGATCGTACGAATAAATTAGAATGGATAATATGAATGGTTTAGAATGGATACATTCGTGCGAAAGAATTAGAATGGATCGGACGAATGAATTAGAATGGATTGTACGAATGAATTAGAATGGATCAAATGAATGAATTAGAATGGTTACATTCATGCGAATGAATTAGAATGGATCGTACGAATGGATTAGAACGGATCGTACGAATGGATTAGAATGGATACATTCGTGCGAATGAATTAGAATGGATCATACGAATGAGTAAGAATGGATTGTACGAATGAAATAGAATGGATTGTACGAATGAATTAAAATGGATCATGCGAATGAATTTGAATGGATCGTATGAATGAATTAGAATGGATCGTACGAATGAATTAGAATGGATCGTACGAATGAATTAGAATGGATCGTACGAATGAATTAGAATGGATACATTCGTGCGATTGAATTATAATGGATACATTCGTGCGAAAGAATTAGAATAGATCGTATGAATGAATTAGAATGGATCCTATGAATGAATTAGAATGGATCGTGCGAATGAATTAGAATAGATCGTACGAATGAATTAGAATGGATCATACGAATGAATTAGAATGGATCGTACGAATGAATTAGAATGGATCATACGAATGAATTAGAATGGATCGTACGAATGAGTAAGAATGGATCGTACGAATGAAATAGAATGGATCATACGAATGAATTAGAATGGATCGTACGAATGAATTAGAATGGATTATGTGAAAGAATTAGAATGGATTGTATGAATGAATTAGAATGGATCATATGAATGAATTAGAATGGATCGTGCGAATGAATTAGAATGGATCGTACGAATGAATTAGAATGGATCGTACGAATGAATTAGAATGGATCATACGAATGAATTAGAATGGATCATACGAATGAGTAAGAATGGATCGTACGAATGAAATAGAATGGATTGTACAAATGAATTAGAATGGATACATTCGTGCGAATGAATTAGAATGGATCGTACGAATGAATTAGAATAGATCGTACGAATGAATTAGAATGGATCGTACGAATGAATTAGAATGGATATATTCGTGCGAATGAATTAGAATGGATCGTATGAATGAATTAGACTGGATCATATGAATGAATTTGAATGGATACATTTGTGTGAATGAATCTAAATGGATTGTATGAATGGATTACAATGGATCGTACGAATGAATTAGAATGGATCGTACGAATGAATTAGAATAGCTCATACGAATGAATTAGAATAAATCGTATGAATGAATTAGAATGGTTACATTCGTGCGAATGAATTAGAATAAATCGTACGAATGAATTAGAATGGATCGTACGAATAAATTAGAATGGATCATGGGAATGAATTAGAATGGATCGTACGAATGAATTAGAATGGATCCACCGAATGAGTTAGAATGGATCATATGAATGAATTAGAATGGATTGTACGAAAGAATTAGAATGGATTGTGCGAATGAATTAGAATGGATCGTATGAATGAATAAGAATGGATCGTACAAATGAATTAGAATGGATCATGCGAATGAATAAGCATGAATCGTACGAATGTGTTAGAATGGATCGTACGAATGAATTAGAATGAATCGTACGATCCATTCTAATTCATTCGTACGATCCATTCTAATTCATTCGCACGATCCATTCTAATTCATTCGCACGAATATATCCATTCTAATTCATTCATACGATCTATTCTAATTCATTCATACAATCCATTCTAATTCTTTCACACGATCCATTCTAATTCATTCGTACGATCCATTCTAATTCATTCGTACGATCCATTGTAATTCATTCGTATGATCCATTCTAATTCATTCCTACGATCTATTCTAATTCATTCGCTCGAATATATCCATTCTAATTCATTCGTTCGATCCATTCTAATTCATTAGCACGATCCATTCTAATTCATTCGTATGATCCATTCTAATCCATTCGTACGATCCATTCTAATTCATTCGTATGATCCATTCTAATTCATTCGTACAATCCATACTAATTCATTCGCACGATCCATACTAATTCATTCGCACGAATGTATCCATTCTAGTTCATTCGTACGATCCATTCTAATTCATTTGTACGATCCATTCTAATTCATTCGCACGAACCATTCTAATTCATTCGTATGATCCATTCTAATTCATTCATACGATCCATTCTAATTCATTCTAGAATGGATACATTCGAGCAAATGAATTAGAATGGATCGTACGAATGAATTAGAATGGATCGTACGAATGAATTAGAATGAATCTTATGAATGAATTAGAATGGATCGTACGAATGAATTAGAATGGATCGTACGAATGAATTAGCATGGATCGTACGAATGAATTAGAATGGATCAAATGAATGAATTAGAATGGATCGTACGAATGAATTAGAATGGATCGTACGAATGAACTAGAATGGATACATTCGTGCGAATGAATTAGAATGGATCGTACGAATAAATTAGAATGGATCGTACGATTCATTCTAATTCATTCGTACGATCCATTCTAATACATTCGTACGATTCATGCTAATTCATTCGCACGATCCATTCTAATTCATTCGTACGATCCATTCTTATTCATTCATACGATCCATTCTAATTCATTCGCACAATCCATTCTAATTCATTCGTACAATCCATTCTAATTCATTCGTATGATCCATTCTAACTCATTCGGTGGATCCATTCTAATTCATTCGTACGATCCATTCTAATTCATTCCCACGATCCATTCTAATTTATTCGTATGATCCTTTCTAATTCATTCGTACAATCCATTCTAATTCATTCGTATGATCCATTCTAACTCATTCGGTGGATCCATTCTAATTCATTCGTACGATCCATTCTAATTCATTCCCACGATCCATTCTAATTTATTCGTACGATCCATTCTAATTCATTCGTCCGATCCATTCTAATTCATTCGCACGAATGTATCCATTCTAATTCATTCGTACGATCCATTCTAATTCATTCATTTGATCCCTTCTAATTCATTCGTATGATCCATTCTAATTCATTCGTCCGATCCATTCTAATTCATTCGCACGAATGTATCCATTCTAATTCATTCGTACGATCCATTCTAATTCATTCGTACGATCCATTCTAATTCATTCGTAAGATCCATTCTAATTCATTCGTACGATCCATTCTAATTCATTCGTACGATCCATTCTAATTCATTCGCACGAATGTATCCATTCTAGTTCATTCGTACGATCCATTCTAATTCATTCGTACGATCCATTCTAATTCATTCCGTACGATCCATTCTAATTCATTCGTACGATCGTACAAATGAATTAGAATGAATTAGAATGGATCGTATGAATGAATTAGAATGGATCTTACGAATGAATTAGAATGGAACGTACGAATGAATTAGAATGAATACATTCGTGCGAATGAATTAGAATGGATCGGACGAATGAATTAGAATGGATCGTACGAATGAATTAGAATGGATCATATGAATTCATTAGAATGGTAACATTCATGCGAATGAAATAGAATGGATCGTACGAATGGATTAGAATGGATCGTACGAATGGATTAGAATGGATATATTCGAGCGAATGAATTAGAATGGATCGTACGAATGAATTAGAATGGATCGTACGAATGGATTAGAATGGATCCTACGAATGGAGAATGGATACCTTTGTGCATATGAATTAGAATGGATCGTATGAATGAATTAGAATGGATCATAGAATGGATCATACGAATGAATTAGAATGGATCGTACGAATGAATTAGAATAGATTATAGAAATGAATTAGAATGGATCGTGCAAATGAATTAGAATTGATACATTCGTACGAATGAATTAAAATAGATCGTACGAATGAATTAGAATGGATCGTACGAATGAATTAGAATGGATCATACGAATGAATTAGAATGGATCATACGAATAAGTAAGAATGGATCGTACGAATGAAATAGAATCGATTGTACGAATGAATTAGAATGGATCGTACGAATGAATTAGAATGGATCGTGTGAAAGAATCAGAATGGATTGTATGAATGAATTGGAATGGATCATATGAATGAATTAGAATGGATCGTGCGAATGAATTCGAATGGATCATACGAATGAATTAGAATGTATCGTACGAATGAATTAGAATGGATACATTCGTGCGAATGAATTAGAATGGATACATTCGTGCGAAAGAATTAGAATAGATTGTATAAATGAATTAGAATGGATCCTATGAATGAATTAGACTAGATCGTGTGAATGAATTTGAATGGATCGTACGAATGAATTAGAATGGGTCGTGCTAATGAATTAGAATTGATCGAACGAATGAATTAGCATGGATCGTGCTAATGAATTAGAATGGAACGTACGAATGAATTAGAATGGATCATACGAATGAATTAGAATAGATCGTACGAATGAATTAGAATAGATCGTACGAATGAATTAGAATGGATCGTGTGAAAGAATTAGAATGTATCGTTCGAATGAATTAGAATGGATCGTGTGAATGAATTAGAATGGATCGAACGAATGAATTAGAATGGATCATACGAATGAGTAAGAATGGATCGTACGAATGAAATAGAATGGATTGTACGAATGAATTAGAATGGATCGTACAAATGAATTAGAATGGATCGTACGAATGAATTTGAATGGATCATACGAATTAATTAGAATGGATTATACGAATGAATTAGAATGGATCTTACGAATGAATTAGAATGAATCGTACGAATGAATTAGAATAGCTCTTACGAATGAATTAGAATGGATTGTATGAATGAATTAGAATGGATCGTACGAATGAATTAGAATGGATCGTATGAATGAATTAGAATGGATCGTACGAATGAATTAGAATGGATCAAATGAATGAATTAGAATGGTTACATTCATGCGAATGAATTAGAATGGATCGTACGAATGGATTAGAATGGTTCGTACGAATGAATTAGAATGGATACATTCGAGCGTACGATCCATTCTAATTCATTCGTCCGATCCATTCTAATTCATTCGCACGAATGTATCCATTCTAATTCATTCGTACGATCCATTCTAATTCATTCGTACGATCCATTCTAATTCATTCGTAAGATCCATTCTAATTTATTCATATGATCCATTCTAATTCATTCGTACGATCCATTCTAATTCATTCGCACGAATGTATCCATTCTAGTTCATTCGTACGATCCATTCTAATTCATTCGTACGATCCATTCTAATTCATTCGTACGATCCATTCTAACTCATTCGTACGATCCATTCTATTTCATTCGCACGATCCATTCTAATTCATTCGTACGATCAATTCTAATTCATTCACACGAATGTATCCATTCTAATTCATTCATACGATCCATTCTAATTCATTCGTACGATCCATTCTAATTCATTCGTACAATCCATTCTAATTCATTCGTCCGATCCATTCTAATTCATTCGCACGAATGTATCCATTCTAGTTCATTCGTACGATCCATTCTATTTCATTTGTACGATCCATTCTTACTCATTCGTATGATCCATTCTAATTCATTCGGACGAATGTAACCATTCTAATTTATTCGTACGATCCATTCTAATTCATTCGTAAGATCCATTCTAATTCATTCGTACGATCCATTCTAATTCATTCATCCGATCCATTCTAATTCATTCGCACGAATGTATCCATTCTAATTCATTCGCACGAATGTATCCATTCTAATTCATTCGTACGATCCATTCTAATTCATTCATACGATCCATTCTAATTCATTCGTAAGATCCATTTTAATTCATTCGTACGATCCATTCTAATTCATTCGTACGATCCATTCTAATTCATTCATACGATCCATTCTAATTCATTCGCACGATCCATTCTAATTCAATTGTACGATCAATTCTAATTCATTCGCACGAATGTATCCATTCTAATTCATTCGTATGATCCATTCTTATTCATTCGTACGATCTATTCTAATTCATTCACACGATCCATTCTAATTCATTCGTAGGATCCATTCTAATTCATTCGTACAATCTATTCTATTTCATTCGTACGATCCATTCTTACTCATTCGTATGATCCATTCTAATTTATTCGCACGAATGTATCCATTCGAATTCATTCGTACGAATCCATTCTAATTCATTCGTACAATCCATTCTATTTCATTCGTACGATCCATTCTTACTCATTCATACGATCCATTCTAATTCATTCGTAAGATCCATTCTAATTCATTCGTACGATCCATTCTAATTCATTCGCACGATCCATTCTAATTCATTCATACAATCCATTCTAATTCATTTCGTACGATCCATTCTAATTCATTCGCTCGAATGTATCCATTCTAATCCATTCGTACGATCCATTCTAATCTATTCGTACGATCCATTCTAATTCATTCGCATGAATGTAACCATTCTAATTCATTCATTTGATCCATTCTAATTCATTCGTACGATACATTCTAATTCATTAGCACGATCCATGCTAATTGATTCGTTCGATCAATTTTAATTCATTAGCACGATCCATTATAATTCATTCGTACGATCCATTCTAATTCATTCGCACGATCCATTCTAATTCATTCATAGGATCCATTCTAATTCATTCATACGATCTATTCTAATTCTTTCGCACGAATGTATCCATTCTAATTCATTCGTATGAATGTATCCATTCTAATTCATTCGTACGAATCCATTCTAATTCATTCATACAATCTATTCTATTTTATTCATACGATCCATTCTAGTTCATTCGTACGATCCATTCTAATTCATTCATACGATCAATTCTAATTCATTCGTATGATCCATTCTAATTAATTCGTATGATCCATTCTAATTCATTCGTACGATCCATTCTAATTCACTCATACAATCCATTCTAATTCATTCGCACGAATGTATCCATTCTAATTAATTCGTACGATCCCTTCTAATTCATTCGTATGATCCATTCTTATTCATTCGCACGATCCAGTCTAATGGATTCGCACGATCCATTCTAATTCATTCGCACGAATGTATCCATTCTAATTCATTCATACGATCCATTCTAATTCATTCATACGATCCATTCTAATTCATTCGTATAAATGTATCCATTCTAATTCATTCGTACGATCCATTCTAATTCATTCACATGATCCATTCTAATTCATTCGTACAGTCCATTCTAATTCATTCGTACGATCCATTCTAATTCATTCGCACGATCCATTCTAATTCATTCATACGATCCATTCTAATTCATTCATACGATCCATTCTAATTCATTCGCCTGATCCATTCTAAATCATTCATACGATCCATTCTATTCGAATGGATCATGCGATCCATTTGAATTCATTCGCACGATCCATTCTAATTCATTCATACGATCTATTCTAATTCATTCATACAATGCATTCTAATTCTTTCGCACGATCCATTCTAATTCATTCATACGTATGATCCATTCTAAGTCGTACTCATTCGTATGATCCATTCTAATTCATTCGTATGATCCATTCTAATTCATTCGTACGATCCATTCTAATTCATTCGTACGATCCATTCTAATTCATTCGTACGATCCATTCTAATTCATTCGCATGATCCATTCTAATTCATTTATACGATCCATTCTAATTCATTCATACGATCCATTCTAATTCATTCCTACAATCCATTCTAATTCATTCGCCCGATCCATTCTAATTCATTCATACGATCCATTCTATTCGAATGGATCATGCGATCCATTTGAATTCATTGGCACGATCCATTCTAATTCATTCATACGATCCATTCTAATTCATTCATACAATGCATTCTAATTCTTTCGCACGATCCATTCTAATTCATTCATACGATCCATTCTAATTCATTCGTACGATCCATTCTAATTCACTCATACTATACATTCTAATTCATTCATACGATCCATTCTAATTCTTTTGCATGAATATATCCATTCTAATTCATTCGTACGATCCATTCTAATTTCTTCGTACGATCCATTCTAATTCCTTCGTACGATCCATTCTAATTCCTTCGTACGATCCATTCTATTTCATTCGTATGATCCATTCTAATTCCTTCGTACGATCCATTCTAATTCCTCCGTATCCATTCTAATTCATTCATACAATCCATTCTAATTTATTCGCACGAATGTATCCATTCTAATTCATTTGCACGATCCATTCTAATTCATTCCTATGATTTATTCTAATTCATTCGTACGATCCAT
Source organism: Chamaelirium japonicum (assembly GCA_947650365.1). Taxonomy (NCBI): domain Eukaryota; kingdom Viridiplantae; phylum Streptophyta; class Magnoliopsida; order Liliales; family Melanthiaceae; genus Chamaelirium; species Chamaelirium japonicum. The sequence continues at coordinate 766,550 of CANTAL010000118.1, forward strand.
TCTAATCCATTCTTTCATACGATCCATTCTAATTCATATGCACAAAGGTATCCATTCTAATCCATTCGTAGGATCCATTCTAATCCATTCGTACGATACATTATTCATTCGTACGATCCATTCTAATTCATTCGTCCGATCCATTCTAATTCATTCGCACGAATGTATCCATTCTAATTCATTCGTACGATCCATTCTAATTCATTCGTACGATCCATTCTAATTCATTCGTAAGATCCATTCTAATTCATTCGTACGATCTATTCTAATTCATTCGTACGATCCATTCTAATTCATTCGCACGAATATATCCATTCTAATTCTTTCGTACGATGCATTTTAATTCATTCGTTCGATCAATTCTAATTTATTAGCACGATCCATTCTAATTCATTCGTATGATCCATTCTAATTCATTCGCACGATCCATTCTAATTCATTCATAGGATCCATTCTAATTCATTCATACGATCTATTCTAATTCTTTCGCACGAATGTATCCATTCTAATTCATTCGCACGAATGTATCCATTCTAATTCATTCGTACGAATCCATTCTAATTCATTCGTACAATCTATTCTATTTCATTCGTGCGATCCATTCTAGTTCATTCGTACGATCCATTCTAATTCATTCGTACGATCCATTCTAATTCATTCGTATGATCCATTCTAATTAATTCGTACGATCCATTCTAATTCATTCATACAATCCATTCTAATTCATTCGCACGAATATATCCATTCTAATTAATTCGTACGATCCATTCTAATTCATTCGTATTATCCATTCTTATTCATTTGCACGATCCAGTCTAATGGATTTGCACGATCGATTCTAATTCATTCGCACGAATGTATCCATTCTAATTCATTCATACGATCCATTCTAATTCATTCGTACGATCTATTCTAATTCATTCGCACAAATGTATCCATTCTAATTCATTCGTACGATCCATTCTAATTAATTCGTATGATCAGTTCTAATTCATTCACAAAATCTATTCTAATTCATTCATACGATCCATTCTAATTCATTCGTACGATCCATTCTAATTCATTCGCACAAATGTATCCATTCTAATTCATTCGTACGATCCATTCTAATTCATTCGCACGATCCATTACAATTCATTCGTACGATCCATTCTAATTCTTTTTCACGATCCATTCTAATTCATTCGTACGATCCATTCTAATTCTTTCGCACGATCCATTCTAATTCATTCGTACGATCCATTCTAATTCATTCATACGATCCATTCTAATTCATTCGTACGATCCATTCTAATTCATTCGCACAAATGTATCCATTCTAATTCATTCGTACGATCCATTCTAATTCATTCGCACGATCCATTCTAATTCATTCGTATGATCCATTCTAATTCACTCGTACGATCCATTCTAATTCATTCATACAATCTATTCTAATTCATTCGCACGAATGTATCCATTCTAATTAATTCGTACGATCCATTCTAATTCATTCGTATGATCTATTCTTATTCATTCGCACGATCCAGTCTAATTGATTCGCACGATCCATTCTAATTTATTCGCACGAATGTATCCATTCTAATTCATTCGTACGATCCATTCTAATTCATTAATATGATCCATTCTAATTTATTCGTACGATCCATTCTAATTCATATGCACAAAGGTATCCCTTCTAATTCATTCGCACGAAAGAATTAGAATGGATTGTATAAAAGAATAGATCGTATGAATGAATTAGAATGGATCGTACGGAATGAATTAGAATGGATTGTATAAATGAATTAGAATGGATCGTATGAATGAGTAAGAATGGATCGGACGAATGAATTAGAATGGATCATACGAATGAATTAGAATGGATCGTACGAATTAATTACAATGGATCATACGAATGAAATAGAATGGATCGTACGAAGGAATTAGAATCGATCGTACGAAGGAATTAGAATGGATATATTCGTGCAAATGAATTAGAATGGATCGTATGAATGAATTAGAATGGATCGTATGAGTGAATTAGAACGGATAGTACGAATGAAGTAGAATGGATCGTATGAATGAATTAGAATGGATACATTCGTGCAAATGAATTAGAATGGATCGTATGAATGAATTAGAATGGATCGAATGAATGAATTAGAATGGATCGTGCGAATGAATTAGAATGGATCGTACGAATGAATTAGAATGGATCGTACGAGTGAACTAGAATGGATACATTCGTGCGAATGAATTAGAATGGATCGTACGAATTAGAATGGATCGTACGAATGAATTAGAATGGATCGTACGAATGAATTAGAATGGATACATTCGTGCGAATGAATTAGAATTGATCGTACGTATGTATTAGAATGGATCGTGCGAATGCATTAGAATGGATCGTACGAATGAATTAGAATGGATCATACGAATGAACTAGAATAGAATGGATCATACGAATGAATTAGAATGGATCGTACGAATGAATTAGAATGGATACATTCGTGCGAATAGATTAGAATGGATCGAACGAATGAATTAGAATGGATCGTACGAATGAATTAGAATGGATCGTACGAATAAATTAGAATGGATACATTCGTCCAAATGAATTAGAATGGATCATACGAATGAGTAAGAATGGATCGTACGAATGAAATAGAATAGATTGTACGAATGAATTAGAATGGATCCTACGAATGAATTAGAATGGATCGTGTGAAAGAATTAGAATGGATTGTATGAATGAATTAGAATGGATCGTATGAATGAATTAGAATGGATCGTGCAAATGAATTCGAATGGATCGTACGAATTCATTCTAATTCATTCATACAATCGATTCTAATTCTTTCACACGATCTATTCTAATTCATTCGTAGGATCGGACGAATGAATTAGAATGGATCGTACGATTTAATTAGAATGAATTAGAATGGATCGTACGAATGAATTAGAATGGATCGTATGAATGAATTAGAATGGATCGTACGAATAAATTAGAATGGATCGTGGGAATGAATTAGAATGGATCGTACGAATGAATTAGAATGGATCGTACGGAATGAATTAGAATGGATTGTATGAATGAATTAAAATGGATACATTCGTGCAAATGAATTAGAATGGATCATACGAATGCGTAAGAATAGATCGTACGAATGAAATAGAATGGATTGTACGAATGAATTAGAATGGATCGTACAAATGGATTAGAATGGATCGTACGAATGAATTAGAATGGATCGTACGAATGAACTAGAATGGATACATTCGTGCGAATGAATTGGAATGGATCATATGAATGAATTAGAATGGATCATACGAATGAGAAAGAATGGATCGTACGAATGAAATAGAATAGATTGTACGAAAGAATTAGAATGGATTAGAATGGATCGTACGAATGAGTAAGAATGGATCGTACGAATGAAATAGAATGGATTGTGCGAATGAATTAGAATGGATCGTACGAATGAATTAGAATGGATCGTGTGAAAGAATTAGAATGGATTGTATGAATGAATTAGAATAGATCGTGCGAATGAACTAGAATGGATCGTACGAATGATTTAGAATGGATCCTACGAATGAATTAGAATGGATCGTACGAATGATTTAGAATGGATACATTCGTGCGAATGAATTAGAATGGATCATACGAATGAGTAAGAATGGATCTTACGAATGAAATAGAATGGATTGTACGAATGAATTAGAATAGATTCGTACGAATGAATTAGAATGGATACATTCGTGCGAATGAATTAGAATGGATCGTACCAATGAGTAAGAATGGATCGTACGAATGAAATAGAATGGATCGTACGAAGGAATTAGAATGGAACATATGAATGAATTAGAATGGATCGTATGAATGAATTAGAATGGATCGTGCGAATGAATTCGAATGGATCGTACGAATTCATTCTAATTCATTCATACAATCCATTCTAATTCTTTCACACGATCCATTCTAATTCATTCGTACGTTCCATTCTAATTCATTAGCACGATCCATGCTAATTCATTCGTTCGATCAATTCTAATTCATTAGCACGATCCATTCTAATTCATTCGTACGATCCATTCTTATTCATTCGCACGATCCATTCTAATTCATTCATAGGATCCATTCTAATTCATTCATACAATCCATTCTAATTTATTCGCACGAATATATCCATTCTAATTCATTCGTACGATCAGTTCTAATTCATTCACAAAATCTATTCTAATTCATTCATACGATCCATTCTAATTCATTCACACGAATGTATCCATTCTAATGCATTCATACGATCCATTCTAATTCATTCGTACGATCCATTCTAATTCACTTATACGATCCATTCTAATACATTCATACGATCCATTCTAATTCATTTGCACGAATATATCCATTCTAATTCATTCGTACGATCCATTCTAATTCCTTCGTACGATCCATTCTAATTCATTCGTACGTTCTATTTTATTTCATTTATACGATCCATTCTTACTCATTCGTACGATCCATTCTAATTCATTCGTCCGATCCATTCTAATTCATTCGCACGAATGTATCCATTCTAATTCATTCGTTCGATCAATTCTAATTCATTAGCACGATCCATTCTAATTCATTCGTACGATCCATTCTAATTCATTCGCACGATCCATTCTAATTCATTCATAGGATCCATTCTAATTCATTCATACAATCTATTCTAATTCTTTCACACGAATGTATCCTTTCTAATTCATTCGCATGAATGTATCCATTCTAATTCATTCGTACGATCCATTCTAATTCATTCGTACGATCCATTCTAATTCATTCGCACGATCCATTCTAATACATTCATACGATCCATTCTAATTCATTTGCACGTGTGAATGAATTAGAATGGATCGTACGAATGAATTAGAATGGATACATTCGTGCGAATAAATTAGAATGGATCGTATGAATGAATTAGAATGGATCGTGCGAATGAATTAGAATGGATCGTACGAATGAATTAGAATGGATCGTACGAATGAGTAAGAATGGATCGTACGAATGAAATAGAAATGAATTAGAATAGATCGTATGAATGAATTAGAATGGATCGTATGAATGAATTAGAATGGATCGTACGAATGAATTAGAATGGATCGTGCGAATGAATTAGAATGGATCGTACGAATGAATTAGAATGGATCGTACGAATGAACTAGAATGGATACATTTGTGCGAATGAATTTGAATGGATCGTACGAATGAATTAGAATGGATCGTACGAATGAATTAGAATGGATCATACGAATGAATTAGAATGGATCGTACGAATATATTAGAATGGATCGTACGAATGAATTAGAATGGATCTTACGAATGAATTAGAATGGATCGTACGAATAAATTAGAATGGATCATATGAATGGTTTAGAATGGATACATTCGTGCGAATGAATTAGAATGGATCGGACGAATGAATTAGAATGGATTGTACGAATGAATTAGAATGGATCAAATTAATGAATTAGAATGGTTACATTCATGCGAATGAATTAGAATGAATCGTACGAATGGATTAGAACGGATCGTACGAATGGATTAGAATGGATACATTCGTGCGAACGAATTAGAATGGATTATACGAATGAGTAAGAATGGATCGTACTAATGAAATAGAATGGATTGTACGAATGAATTAGAATGGATCATGCGAATGAACTTGAATGGATCGTACGAATGAATTAGAATGGATCGTACGAATGAATTAGAATGAATCGTACGAATGAATTAGAATAGATACATTCGTGCGAATGAATTATAATGGATACATTCGTGCGAAAGAATTAGAATAGATCGTATGAATGAATTAGAATGGATCCTATGAATGAATTAGAATGGATCGTGCGAATGAATTAGAATAGATCGTACGAATGAATTAGAATGGATCGTATGAATGAATTAGAATGGATCGTACGAATGAATTAGAATGGATCATACGAATGAATTAGAATGGATCGTACGAATGAGTAAGAATGGATCGTACGAATGAAATAGAATGGATCATACGAATGAATTAGAATGGATTGTACGAATGAATTAGAATGGATTGTGTGAAAGAATTAGAATGGATTGTATGAATGAATTAGAATGGATCATATGAATGAATTAGAATGGATCGTGCGAATGAATTAGAATGGATCGTACGAATGAATTAGAATGGATCGTACGAATGAATTAGAATGGATCATACGAATGAGTAAGAATGGATCGTACGAATGAAATAGAATGGATTGTACAAATGAATTAGAATGGATACATTCGTGCGAATGAATTAGAATGGGTCATACGAATGAATTAGAATGGATCGTACGAATGAATTAGAATGGATCGTACGAATGAATTAGAATGGATATATTCGTGCGAATGAATTAGAATGGATCGTACGAATGAATTAGACTGGATCGTACGAATGAATTTGAATGGATACATTTGTGCGAATGAATCTAAATGGATTGTATGAATGAATTACAATGGATCGTACGAATGAATTAGAATGGATCGTACGAATGAATTAGAATAGCTTATACGAATGAATTAGAATAAATCGTATGAATGAATTAGAATTGTTACATTCGTGCGAATGAATTAGAATAAATCGTACGAATGAATTAGAATGGATCGTACAAATAAATTAGAATGGATCATGGGAATGAATTAGAATGGATCGTACGAATGAATTAGAATGGATCCACCGAATGAGTTAGAATGGATCATACGAATGAATTAGAATGGATTGTACGAAAGAATTAGAATGGATTGTGCGAATGAATTAGAATGGATCGTATGAATGAATAAGAATGGATCGTACGAATGAATTAGAATGGATCGTGCGAATGAATTAGCATGAATCGTACGAATGTGTTAGAATGGATCGTACGAATGAATTAGAATGAATCATACGATCCATTCTAATTCATTCGTACGATCCATTCTAATACATTCGTACGATCCATTCTAATTCATTCGCACGAATATATCCATTCTAATTCATTCATACGATCTATTCTAATTCATTCATACAATCCATTCTAATTCTTTCACACGATCCATTCTAATTCATTCGTACGATCCATTCTAATTCATTCGTACGATCCATTGTAATTCATTCATATGATCCATTCTAATTCATTCCTACGATCTATTCTAATTCATTCGCTCGAATATATCCATTCTAATTCATTCGTTCGATCCATTCTAATTCATTGGCACGATCCATTCTAATTCATTCGTATGATCCATTCTAATCCATTCGTACGATCCATTCTAATTCATTCGTACGATCCATTCTAATTCATTCATACGATCCATACTAATTCATTTGCACGATCCATACTAATTCATTCGCACGAATGTATCCATTCTAGTTCATTCGTACGATCCATTCTAATTCATTTGTACGATCCATTCTAATTCATTCGCACGATCCATTCTAATTCATTCGTATGATCCATTCTAATTCATTCATACGATCCATTCTAATTCATTCTAGAATGGATACATTCGTGCAAATGAATTAGAATGGATCGTACGAATGAATTAGAATGGATCGTACGAATGAATTAGAATGAATCTTATGAATGAATTAGAATGGATCGTACGAATGAATTAGAATAGATCGTACGAATGAATTAGAATGGATCATACGAATGAATTAGAATGGATCAAATGAATGAATTAGAATGGATCATACGAATGAATTAGAATGGATCGTACGAATGAATTAGAATGGATCGTACGAATGAACTAGAAAGGATACATTCGTGCGAATGAATTAGAATGGATCGTACGAATGAATTAGAATGGATCGTACGATTCATTCTAATTCATTCGTACGATCCATTCTAATACATTCGTACGATTCATACTAATTCATTCGCACGATCCATTCTAATTCATTCGTACGATCCATTCTTATTCATTCATACGATCCATTCTAATTCATTCGCACAATCCATTCTAATTCATTCGTACAATCCATTCTAATTCATTCGTATGATCCATTCTAACTCATTCGGTGGATCCATTATAATTCATTCGTACAATCCATTCTAATTCATTCCCACGATCCATTCTAATTTATTCGTACGATCCAATCTAATTCATTCGTACAATCCATTCTAATTCATTCGTATGATCCATTCTAACTCATTCGGTGGATCCATTCTAATTCATTCGTACGATCCATTCTAATTCATTCCCACGATCCATTCTAATTTATTCGTACGATCCATTCTAATTCATTCGTCCTATCCATTCTAATTCATTCGCACGAATGTATCCATTCTAATTCATTCGTACGATCCATTCTAATTCATTCATTTGATCCCTTCTAATTCATTCGTACGATCCATTCTAATTCATTCGTCCGATCCATTCTAATTCATTCGCACGAATGTATCCATTCTAATTCATTCATACGATCCATTCTAATTCATTCGTACGATCCATTCTAATTCATTCGTAAGATCCATTCTAATTCATTCGTACGATCCATTCTAATTCATTCGTACGATCCATTCTAATTCATTCGCACGAATGTATCCATTCTAGTTCATTCCTACGATCCATTCTAATTCATTCGTACGATCCATTCTAATTCATTCCGTACGATCCATTCTAATTCATTCGTACGATCGTACGAATGAATTAGAATGAATTAGAATGGATCGTACGAATGAATTAGAATGGATCTTACGAATGAATTAGAATGGAACGTACGAATGAATTAGAATGGATACATTCGTGCGAATGAATTAGAATGGATCGGACGAATGAATTAGAATGGATCGTACGAATGAATTAGAATGGATCTTACGAATGAGTTAGAATGGATCGTACGAATGAATTAGAATAGATCGTACGAATGAATTAGAATGGATACATTCGTGCGAATGAATTAGAATGGATCGGACGAATGAATTAGAATGGATCGTACGAATGAATTAGAATGGATCTTACGAATGAATTAGAATGGATCGTACGAATAAATTAGAATGGATCGTATGAATGGTTTAGAATGGATACATTCGTGCGAATGAATTAGAATGGATCATATGAATTCATTAGAATGGTTACATTCATGCGAATGAATTAGAATGGATCTTACGAATGGATTAGAATGGATCGTACGAATGGATTAGAATGGATACATTCGAGCGAATGAATTAGAATGGATCTTACGAATGAATTAGAATGGATCGTACGAAGGGATTAGAATGGATCCTACGAATGGATTAGAATGGATACCTTTGTGCATATGAATTAGAATGGATCGTATGAATGAATTAGAATGGATCGTAGAATGGATCATACGAATGAATTAGAATGGATCGTACGAATGAATTAGAATAGATCATAGAAATGAATTAGAATGGATCGTGCAAATAAATTAGAATTGATACATTCGTACGAATGAATTAAAAAAGATCGTACGAATGAATTAGAATGGATCGTACGAATGAATTAGAATGGATCGTATGAATGAATTAGAATGGATCATACGAATAAGTAAGAATGGATCGTACGAATGAAATAGAATGGATTGTACGAATGAATTAGAATGGATCGTACGAATGAATTAGAATGGATCGTGTGAAAGAATTAGAATGGATTGTATGAATGAATTGGAATGGATCATATGAATGAATTAGAATGGATCGTGCGAATGAATTCGAATGGATCATACGAATGAATTAGAATGTATCGTACGAATGAATTAGAATGGATACATTCGTGCGAATGAATTAGAATGGATACATTCATGCGAAAGAATTAGAATAGATCTTATGAATGAATTAGAATGGATCCTATGAATGAATTAGAATGGATCGTGTGAATGAATTAGAATGGATCGTACGAATGAATTAGAATAGGTCGTGCTAATGAATTAGAATTGATCGAACGAATGAATTAGCATGGATCGTGCTAATGAATTAGAATGGAACGTACGAATGAATTAGAATGGATCATACGAATGAATTAGAATAGATCGTACGAATGAATTAGAATAGATCGTATGAATGAATTAGAATGGATCATGTGAAAGAATTAGAATGGATCGTTCGAATGAATTAGAATGGATCGTGCGAATGAATTAGAATGGATCGAATGAATAAATTAGAATGGATCGTGCTAATGAATTAGAATGGATCATACGAATGAGTAAGAATGGATCGTACGAATGAAATAGAATGGATTGTACGAATGAATTAGAATGGATCGTACATATGAATTAGAATGGATCGTAAAAATGAATTTGAATGGATCATACGAATTAATTAGAATGGATCATACGAATGAATTAGAATGGATCTTACGAATGAATTAGAATGAATCGTACGAATGAATTAGAATAGCTCTTACGAATGAATTAGAATGGATTGTATGAATGAATTAGAATGGATCGTACGAATGAATTAGAATGGATCGTATGAATGAATTAGAATGGATCGTACGAATGAATTAGAATGGATCAAATGAATGAATTAGAATGGTTACATTCATGCGAATGAATTAGAATGGATCGTACGAATGGATTAGAATGGATCGTACGAATGAATTAGAATGGATACATTCGAGCGTACGATCCATTCTAATTCATTCGTCCGATCCATTCTAATTCATTCGCATCAATGTATCCATTCTAATTCATTCGTACGATCCATTCTAATTCATTCGTATGATCCATTCTAATTCATTCGTAAGATCCATTCTAATTCATTCATTTGATCCATTCTAATTCATTCATACGATCCATTCTAATTCATTCGCACGAATGTATCCATACTAGTTCATTCGTACGATCCATTCTAATTCATTCGTACGATCCATTCTAATTCATTCGTACGATCCATTCTAACTCATTCGTACGATCCATTCTATTTCATTCGCACGATCTATTCTAATTCATTCGTACGATCAATTCTAATTCATTCGCACGAATGTATCCATTCTAATTCATTCATACGATCCATTCTAATTCTTTCGTACAATCCATTCTAATTCATTCGTACAATCCATTCTAATTCATTCGTCCGATCCATTCTAATTCATTCGCACGAATGTATCCATTCTAGTTTATTCGTACGATCCACTCTATTTCATTCGTACGATCCATTCTTACTCATTCGTATGATCCATTCTAATTCATTCGGACGAATGTAACCATTCTAATTTATTCGTACGATCTATTCTAATTCATTCGTAGGATCCATTCTAATTCATTCGTACGATCCATTCTAATTCATTCGTCCGATCCATTCTAATTCATTCGCACGAATGTATCCATTCTAATTCATTCGTTCGATCCATTCTAATTCATTCGTACGATCCATTCTAATTCATTCGTAAGATCCATTCTAATTCATTCGTATGATCCATTCTAATTCATTCGTACGATCCATTCTAATTCATTCGCACGAATGTATCCATTCTAGTTCATTCGTACGATCCATTCTAATTCATTCATACGATCCATTCTAATTCATTCGCACGATCCATTCTAATTCATTTGTACGATCAATTCTAATTCATTCGCACGAATGTATCCATTCTAATTCATTCGTATGATCCATTCTAATTCATTCGTACGATCCATTCTAATTCATTCACACGATCCATTCTAATTCATTCGTAGGATCCATTCGAATTCATTCGTACAATCAATTCTATTTCATTTGTACGATCCATTCTTACTCATTCGTATGATCCATTCTAATTTATTCGCACGAATGTATCCATTCGAATTCATTCGTACGAATCCATTCTAATTCATTCGTACGAATCCATTCTAATTCATTCGTACAATCCATTCTATTTCATTCGTACGATCCATTCTTACTCATTCATACGATCCATTCTAATTCATTCGTAAGATCCATTCTAATTCATTCGTACGATCCATTCTAATTCATTCGCACGATCCATTCTAATTCATTCATACAATCCATTCTAATTCATTCCGTACGATCCATTCTAATTCATTCGCTCGAATGTATCCATTCTAATCCATTCGTACGATCCATTCTAATCCATTCGTACGATCCATTCTAATTCATTCGCATGAATGTAACCATTCTAATTCATTCATTTGATCCATTCTAATTCATTCGTACGATACATTCTAATTCATTAGCACGATCCATGCTAATTGATTCGTTTGAACAATTCTAATTCATTAGCACGATCCATTCTAATTCATTCGTACGATCCATTCTAATTCATTCCCACGATCTATTCTAATTCATTCATAGGATCCATTCTAATTCATTCATACGATCTATTCTAATTCTTTCACACGAATGTATCCATTCTAATTCATTCGCATGAATGTATCCATTCTAATTCATTCGTACGAATCCATTCTAATTCCTTCGTACAATCTATTCTATTTTATTCATACGATCTATTCTAGTTCATTCGTACGATCCATTCTAATTCATTCGTACGATCCATTCTAATTCATTCGTATGATCCATTCTAATTAATTCATATGATCCATTCTAATTCATTCGTACGATCCATTCTAATTCATTCATACAATCCATTCTAATTCATTCGCACGAATGTATCCATTCTAATTAATTCGTACGATCCCTTCTAATTCATTCATATGATCCATTGTTATTCATTCGCACGATCCAGTCTAATGGATTCGCACGATCCATTCTAATTCATTCGCACGAATGTATCCATTCTAATTCATTCATACGATCCATTATAATTCATTCGTACGATCCATTCTAATTCATTCGTACAAATGTATCCATTCTAATTCATTCGTACGATCCATTCTAATTCATTCGTACGATCAGTTCTAATTCATTCACAAAATCTATTCTAATTCATTCATACGATCCATTCTAATTCATTCGCACGATCCATTCTAATTCATTCGTACGATCCATTCTAATTCTTTCACACGATCCATTCTAATTCATTCGTACGATCCATTCTAATTCATTCGCACGATCCATTCTAATTCATTCGTACGATCCATTCTAATTCATTCGTACGATCCATTCTAATTCATTCGCACAAATGTATCCATTCTAATTCATTCGTACGATCCATTCTAATTCATTCGCACGATCCATTCTAATTCATTCGTACGATCCATTTTAATTCATTCGTACGATCCATTATAATTCATTCGTATGATCCATTCTAATTAATTCGTATGATCCATTCTAATTCATTCGTACGATCCATTCTAATTCATTCATACAATCCATTGTAATTCATTCGTACGAATGTATCCATTCTAATTAATTCGTACGATCCATTCTAATTCATTCGTATGATCTATTCTTATTCATTCGCATGATCCAGTCTAATTGATTCGCACGATCCATTCTAATTCATTCGCACGAATGTATCCATTCTAATTCATTCGTACGATCCATTCTAATTCATTAATATGATCCATTCTAATTCATTCGTACGATCCATTCTAATTCATATGCACAAAGGTATCCATTCTAATTCATTCGCACGAAAGAATTAGAACGGATTGTATGAAAGAATTAGAATGGATTGTATGAATGAATTAGAATGGATCGTATGAATGAATTAGAATGGATCGTACGAATAAATTAGAATGGATACATTCGTCCGAATGAATTAGAACGGATCATACGAATGAGTAAGAATGGATCGTACGAATGAAATAGAATGGATTGTGCGAATGAATTAGAATGGACCGTACGAATGAATTAGAATGGATACATTCGTGCGAATGAATTAGAAATGATCGGACGAATGAATTAGAATGGATCGTACGAATGAATTAGAATGGATCGTACGAATGAATTAGAATGGATCATACGAATAAATTAGAATAGATACATTCGTCCGAATGAATTAGAATGGATCATACGAATGAGTAAGAATGGATCGTACGAATGAAATAAAATAGATTGTACGAATAAATTAGAATGGATCCTACGAATGAATTAGAATGGATCGTGTGAAAGAATTAGAATGGATTGTATGAATGAATTATAATGGATCGTATGAACGAATTAGAATGGATCGTGCGAATGAATTAGAATGGATCGTACGAATGAATTAGAATGGATACATTCGTGCGAATGAATTAGAATGGATCAGACGAATGAGTAAGAATGGATCGTACGAATGAAATAGAATGGATTATACAAATGAATTAGAATGGATACATTCGTGTGAATGAATTAGAATGGATCGTATGTACTAATGAATTAGAATGGATACATTCGTGCGAATGAATTAGAATGGATCGTACGAATGAATTAGAATGGATCGTGCGAATGAATTAGAATGGATCGTTCAAATGAATTAGAATGGATCGTACGAATGAACTAGAATGGATACATTCGTGCGAATGAACTAGAATGGATCGTACGAATGAATTAGAATGGATCGTACGTACGATCCATTCTAATGGATACATTTGTGCGAATGAATCTAAATGGATTGTATGAATGAATTACAATGGATCGTACGAATGAATTAGAATGGATCGTACGAATGAATTAGAATGGATCAAATGAATGAATTAGAATGGTTACATTCATGCGAATGAATTAGAATGGATCGTACGAATGGATTAGAATGGATCGTATGAGTGAATTAGAATGGATACGAAGGAATTAGAATGGATCGTACGAAGGAATTAGAATGGATCATACGAATGAGATAGAATGGATCGTACGAAGGAATTAGAATGGATCGTACGAAGGAATTAGAATGCATTTGTACGATCCATTCTAATCCATTCATACAATCCATTCTAATTCATTCATACGATCCATTCTATTTCATTTGCACGATCCATTCTAATTCTTTCGTACGATGCATTCTAATTCATTCGTACGATCCACTCTAATTCATTCATTTGATCCATTCTAATTCATTCGTACGATCTATTCTAATTCATTCGTCCGATCCATTCTTATTCATTCGCACGAATGTATCCATTCTAATTCATTCGTACGATCCATTCTAATTCATTCGCACGATCCATTCTAATTCCTTCGTACGATCCATTCTAATTCATTCATACAATCCATTCTAATTCTTTCACACGATCCATTCTAATTCATTCGTACGTTCCATTCTAATTCATTAGCACGATCCATGCTAATTCATTCGTTCGATCAATTCTAATTCATTAGCACGATCCATTCTAATTCATTTGCACGATCCATTCTAATTCATTCATAGGATCCATTCTAATTCATTCATACGATCTATTCTAATTCTTTCGCACGAATATATCCATTCTAATTCATTCGCACGAATGTATCCATTCTAATTCATTCGTACGATCCATTCTAATTCATTCGGACGATCTATTCTAATTCATTCGTAAGATCCATTCTAATTTATTCGTACGATCCATTCTAATTCATTCGTACGATCCATTCTAATTCATTCGCACGAATGTATCCATTCTAGTTCATTTGTACGATCCATTCTAATTCATTCGTACGATCCATTCTAATTCATTCGCATGATCCATTCTAATTCATTCATACGATCCATTCTAATTCATTCGTACGATCCATTCTAATTCACTCATACGATCCATTCTAATACATTCATACGATCCATTCTAATTCATTTGCACAAATATATCCATTCTAATTTATTCGTACGATCCATTCTAATTCCTTCATACGATCCATTCTAATTCATTCGTACGATCCATTCTAATTCATTCGTACGATCCATTCTAATTCAGGATCATACGAATGAATTAGAATGGATACATTCATGCGAATGAATTAAAATTGATTGTACGAATGAATTAGAATGGATCGTGCGAATAAATTAGAATGGATCGTACGAATGAATTAGAATGGATCGTACGAATGAACTAGAATGGATACATTCGTGCGAATGAATTAGAATGGATCGTACGAATGAATTAGAATGGATAATACAAATGAATTAGAATGGATCTTACGAATGAATTAGAATGGATCGTACGAATGAATTAGAATGGATCGTACGAATGAATTAGAATGGATACATTCGTGCGAATGAATTAGAATGGATCGGACAAATGAATTAGAATGGATCGTACGAATGAATTAGAATGGATCAAATGAATGAATTAGAATGGTTACATTCATGCGAATGAATTAGAATGGATCGTACGAATGGATTAGAATGGATCGTACGAATTGATTAGAATGGATACATTCGAGCGAATGAATTAGAATGGATCGTACAAATGAATTAGAATGGATCGTACGAATGGATTAGAATGGATCCTACGAATGGATTAGAATGGATACCTTTGTGCATATGAATTAGAATGGATCGTACGAATGAATTAGAATGGATCATATTAATGAATTAGAATGGATCGTACGAATGAATTAGAATGGATACATTCGTGCGAATGAATTAGAATGGATCGTGCGAATCAATTAGACTGGATCGTGCGAATGAATAAGAATAGATCATACGAATGAAGTAGAATGGATCGTACGAATTAATTAGAATGGATACATTCGTGCGAATGAATTAGAATGGATTGTATGAATGAATTAGAATGGATCGTACGAATGAATTAGAATGGATCGTCCGAATGAATTAGAATGGATCGTGCGAATGAATTAGAATGGATCGTACGAATGAATTAGAAGGGATCGTATGAATGAATTAGAATGGATCGTACGAATGAATTAGAATGGATCGTGCGAATGAATTAGAATGGATGGTACGAATGAATTAGAATGGATCGTACGAATGAACTAGAATGGATACATTCGTGCGAATGAATTAGAATGGATCGTACGAATGAATTAGAATGGATCTTACGAATGAATTAGAATGGATCGTACGAATGAATTAGAATGGATACATTCGTGCGAATGAATTAGAATGGATCGGACGAATGAATTAGAATGGATCGTACGAATGAATTAGAATGGATCGTACGAATAAATTAGAACGGATACATTCGTCCGAATGAATTAGAATGGATCATACGAATGAGTAAGAATGGATCGTATGAATGAAATAGAATAGATTGTACGAATGAATTAGAATGGATCCTACGAATGAATTAGAATGGATCGTGTGAAAGAATTCATTCGTACGATCCATTCGAATTCATTCGCACGATCCATTCTAATTCATTCATACGATTCATTCTAATTCATTCAAACAATCCATTCTAATTCTTTCACACGATCTATTCTAATTCATTCGTAGGATCCATTCTAATTCATTCGTACAATCTATTCTATTTCATTCGTACGATCCATTCTTACTCATTCGTATGAACCATTCTAATTCATTCGGACGAATGTATCCATTCTAATTTTTTCGTACGATCCATTCTAATTCATTCGTACGATCCATTCTAATTCATTCATACGATCCATTCTAATTCATTCGTCCGATCCATTCTAATTCATTCGCACGAATGTATCCATTCTAATTCATTCGTACGGTCCATTCTAATTCATTCGCACAATCCATTCTATTTATCCATTCTTACTCTTTCATATGATCCATTATGGATACATTCGTCCGAATGAATTAGAATGGATCATACGAATGAGTAAGAATGGATCGTACGAATGAAATAGATTGGATTGTGCGAATAAATTAGAATGGATCGTACGAATGAATTAGAATGGTTCGTGTGAAAGAATTAGAATGGATTGTATGAATGAATTAGAATAGATCGTATGAATGAATTAGAATGGATCGTACGAATGAATTAAAATTGATCGTACGAATGAACTAGAATGGATACATTCGTGCGAATGAATTAGAATGGATCGTATGAATGCACGATCCATGCGAATGAATTAGAATAGATCGTACGAATGAACTAGAATGGATACATTCGTGCGAATGAATTAGAATGGATCGTACGAATGCATTCTAATTCATTCGTACGATCCATTCTAATTCATTCGCACGATCCATTCTAATTCATTCATAGGATCCATTCTAATTCATTCATACGATCTATTCTAATTCTTTCGCACGAATGTATCCATTCTAATTCATTCGCACGAATGTATCCATTCTAATTCATTCGTACGATCCATTCTAATTCATTCATACGATCCATTTTAATTCATTCGTACGATCCATTCTAATTAATTCGTATGATCCATTCTAATTCATTCGTACAATCCATTCTAATTCATTCATACGATCCATTCTAATTCATTCGTACGATCCATTCTAATTCACTCATACGATCCATTCTAATACATTCATACGATCCATTCTAATTCATTTGCACGAATATATCCATTCTAATTCATTCGTACGATCCATTCTAATTCCTTCGTACGATCCATTCTAATTCATCCGTACGATCTATTCTAATTCATTCGTACGAATGAATTAGAATGGATCGTGTAAAAGAATTAGAATGGATTGTATGAATGAATTAGAATGGATCGTACGAATGAATTAGAATGGATCGTACGAAGGAATTAGAATGGATGGTACGAATGAATTAGAATGGATCGTACGAATGAATTAGAATAGATCGTACAAATGAATTAGAATGGATCGTACGAATGAATTAGAATGGATCATATGAATGAATTAGAATGGATACATTCGTGTGAATGAATTAGAATGGATCGTATGAATGAATTAGAATAGATTTTGTGAATGAATTAGAACTGATCGTACGAATGAATTAGAATGGATACATTCGTGCGAATGAATTAGAATGGATTGTATGAATGAATTAGAATGGATCATATGAATGAATTAGAATGGATCGTACGAATGAATTAGAATGGATACATTTGTGCGAATGAATTAGAATTGATCGTACGAATGAATTAGAATGGATCGTGCGAATGAATTAGAATGGATCGTACGAATGAATTAGAATGGATACATTCGTGCGAATGAATTAGAATGGATATATTCGTGCGAAAGAATTAGAATAGATCGTATGAATGAATTAGAATGGATCCTATGAATGAATAAGAATGGATCGTGCGAATGAATTAGAATGGATCGTACGAATGAATTAGAATGGATCGTGCTAATGAATTAGAATTGATCGAACGAATGAATTAGCATGGATCGTGCTAATGAATTAGAATGGAATGTACGAATGAATTAGAATGGATCGTGTGAAAGAATTAGAATGGATTGTATGAATGAATTAGAATGAATTCGTACGATCCATTCGAATTCATTCATACGATCCATTCTAATTCATTCATACGATCCATTCTAATTCATTCATACAATCCATACTAATTCTTTCACACGATCCATTCTAATTCATTCGTAGGATCCATTCTAATTCATTCGTACAATCTATTCTATTTCATTCGTACGATCCATTCTTACTCATTCGTATGATCCATTCTACTTCATTCGGATGAATGTATCCATTCTAATTTATTCGTACGATCCATTCTAATTCATTCGTACGATCCATTCTAATTCATTCGCTCGAATGTATCCATTCTAATCCATTCGTACGATCCATTCTAATCCATTCGTACGATCCATTCTAATTCATTCGCATGAATGTAACCATTCTAATTCATTCATTTTATCCATTCTAATTCATTCGTACGATCCATTCTAATTCATTAGCACGATCCATGCTAATTCATTCGTTCGATCAATTCTAATTCATTAGCACGATCCATTCTAATTCATTCGTATGATCCATTCTAATTCATTCGCACGATCCATTCTAATTCATTTATAGTATCCATTCTAATTCATTCATATGATCTATTCTAATTCTTTCGCACGAATGTATCCATTCTAATTCATTCGCACGAATGTATCCATTCTAATTCATTCATACAATCCATTCTAATTCATTCGCACGATCCATTCTAATTCATTCGTACGATCAATTCTAATTCATTCGCACGAATGTATCCATTCTAATTCATTCGTACGATCCATTCTAATTCATTCATAGGATCCATTCTAATTCATTCATACAATCCATTCTAATTCATTCGCAGGAATGTATCCATTCTAATTCATTCGTACGATCAGTTCTAATTCATTCACAAAATCTATTCTAATTCATTTATACGATCCATTCTAATTCATTCACACGAATGTATCCATTCTAATTCATTCATACGATCCATTCTAATTCATTCGTACGATCCATTCTAATTCCTTCGTACGATCCATTCTAATTCATTCGTATGATCTATTCTAATTCATTCGTACGATCCATTCTAATTCATTCGTACGATCCATTCTAATTCCTTCGTACGATCCATTCTAATTCATTCGTACGATCCATTCTAATTCATTCATACAATCCATTCTAATTCTTTCACACGATCCATTCTAATTCATTCGTACGATCCATTCTAATTCATTCGTGCAATCCATTCTATTTCATTCGTATGATCCATTCTTACTCATTCGTACGATCCATTCTAATTCATTCACACGAATGTATCCATTCGTACGAATGAATTAGAATAGTTTGTACGAATGAATTAGAATGGATCATACGAAGGAATTAGAATGGATCGTACGAATGAATTAGAATGGATATATTCGTGCAAATGAATTAGAATGGATCGTATGAATGTATTAGAATGTACGATCCATTCTAATTCATTCGTACGATCGATTCTAATTCATTCGCACGATCCATTCTAATTCATTTGCACGAATATATCCATTCTAATTCATTCGTACGATCCATTCTAATTCCTTCGTACGATCCATTCTAATTCATTCGTACGATCTATTCTAATTCATTCGTACGATCTATTCTAATTCATTCGCACGATCCATTCTAATTCATTCATAGGATCCATTCTAATTCATTCATACGATCTATTCTAATTCTTTCGCACGAATGTATCCATTCTAATTCATTCGCACGAATGTATCCATTCTAATTCATTCGTACGAATCCATTCTAATTCATTAATACAATCTATTCTATTTCATTCGTACGATCCATTCTAGTTCATTCGTACATTCCATTCTATTTCATTCGTACGATCCATTCTTACTCATTCGTATGATCCATTATGGATACATTTGTGCGAATGAATTAGAATGGATCATACGAATGAGTAAGAATGGATCGTACGAATTAAATAGAATGGATTGTGCGAATGAATTAGAATGGATCATAGAATGGATCAGAATAGATCGTGTGAAAGAATTAGAATGGATTGTATGAATGAATTAGAATGAATTCGTACGATCCATTCGAATTCATTCGCACGATCCATTCTAATTTATTCATACGATCCATTCTAATTCTTTCACACGATCTATTCTGATCCATTCTACGATCCGTTCTAATTCATTCGCACAATCCATTCTATTTCATTTGTACGATCCATTCTTACTCATTCGTATGATCCATTCTAATTCATTCGCACGAATATATCCATAATGGATCATACGAATGAGTAAGAATGGATCGTACGAATGAAATAGAATGGATTGTACGAATGAATTAGAATGGATCGTGCGAATGAATTAGAATAGATCGTACGAATGAATTAGAATGGATCGTATGAATGAACTAGAATGGATACATTCGTGCGAATGAATTAGAATGGATCGTACGAATGAATTAGAATGGATCGTACGAATGAATTAGAATGGATCGTACGAATAAATTAGAATGGATCGTGGGAATGAGTTAGAATGGATCGTACGAATGAATTAGAATGGATCCACCGAATGAGTTAGAATGGATCATACGAATGAATTAGAATGGATTGTACGAATGAATTATAATAGATTGTGCGAATGAATTAGAATAGATCGTACTAAGGAATTAGAATGGATCGTACGAATGAATTAGAATGGATCGTACGAATGAATTAGAATGGATCGTACAAAGGAATTAGAATGGATCGTACGAATGAATTAGAATGGATCGTACGAATGAATTAGAATGGATCTTACGAATGAATTAGAATGGATCGTACGAATGAATTAGAATGGATCGTACGAATGAATTAAATTGGATACATTCGTGCGAATGAATTAGAATGGATACATTCTTGCGAAAGAATTAGAATAGATCGTATGAATGAATTAGAATGGATCCTATGAATGAATTAGAATGGATCGTGCGAATGAATTAGAATGGATCGTACGAATGAATTAGAATGGATCGTACGAATGAATTAGAATAGATCATATGAATAAATTAGAATGGATCGTACGAATGAATTAGAATGGATCGTGTGAAAGAATTAGAATGGATCGTACGAATGAATTAGAATGGATCGTGCGAATGAATTAGAATGGATCGTACGAATGAATTAGAATGGATCGTGCTAATGATATAGAATGGATCATACGAATGAGTAAAAATGGATCGTACGAATGAAATAGAATGGATTGTACGAATGAATTAAAATGGATCGTACAAATGAATTAGAATGAATCGTACGAATGAAATAGAATGGATTGCATGAATGAATTAGAATAGATTGTACGAATGAATTAGAATGGATTAGAATGAATTAGAATTCGTACGAATGAATTAGAATGGATCGTACGAATGAATTAGAATGGATCTTACGAATGAATTAGAATGGATCGTACGAAGGAATTAGAATGGATCGTACGAATGAATTAGAATGGATCGTACGAATGAATTAGAATGGATCGTACGAATGAATTAGAATGGATACATTCGCGAATGAATTAGAATGGATCGTACGAATGAATTAGAATGGATCGTACGAATGAATTAGAATGGATCTTACGAATGAATTAGAATGGATCGTACGAATGAATTAGAATGGATCGTACGAATGAATTAGAATGGATCTTACGAATGAATTAGAATGGATCGTATGAATGTATTAGAATGGATCGTACGAATAAAATAGAATGGATTGTACGAATGAATTAGAATGGATCGTACAAATGAATTAGAATGAATCGTACGAATGAAATAGAATGGATTGCATGAATGAATTAGAATAGATTGTACGAATGAATTAGAATGGATTAGAATGAATTAGAATTCGTACGAATGAATTAGAATGGATCGTACGAATGAATTAGAATGGATCTTACGAATGAATTAGAATGGATCGTACGAAGGAATTAGAATGGATCGTACGAATGAATTAGAATGGATCGTACGAATGAATTAGAATGGATCGTACGAATGAATTAGAATGGATACATTCGCGAATGAATTAGAATGGATCGTACGAATGAATTAGAATGGATCGTACGAATGAATTAGAATGGATCTTACGAATGAATTAGAATGGATCGTACGAATGAATTAGAATGGATACATTTGTGCGAATGAATTAGAATGGATCGTACGAATGAATTAGAATGGATCGTACGAATGAATTAGAATGGATCGTACGAAGGACTTAGAATGGTTCGTACGAATGAATTAGAATAGATCATACGAATGAATTAGAATGGATCGTACGAAGGAATTAGAATGGATCGTACGAATGAATTAGAATGGATCGTACGAATGAATTAGAATGGATACATTCATCCGAATGAATTAGAATGGATCGTACGAATGAATTAGAATGGATCGTGTTGGGGGTAGCTGAAATCTGCCCTGGAGTTTGCCCCCCCCCCCCCCCCCCGTGCTCACCAAATCACCTTGACAGGGAGCGAGATCCACATTAGGCTGAAAGGGCCCAGGCCAAGAGCACTCTTAGGAGCTCGCCTGAGCTCGATGGAGCTCGCCTGGGATCGCCCAGGAGCTCTCCAAGCTCACCCAGGAGCTCGCCTAAGCTCGCTCAGGAGCTCGCCCCGGAGCTCGCCAAGCTCACCCAGGAGCTCGCCCCGGAGTTCGCCAAGCCCGCGCGAGAACTCGCTGGCAGTGATAGCGGGAGTTAGACCGTCATGCATAACGAAGACACCGGCATCGCGAACGCGCCTAGCTCGCGCAGGAGCTCGCCCCTAGCTCGCGTAGGAGCTCGCCCCTAGCTCGCGCAGGAGCTCGCCCCTAGCTCGCTCAGGAGCTCGCCCAAGCTCGCCAGAATTCCCCAGTTTATCGAAGAGGTTGCTCCCGCGAGGTCCGACTCTTGATAGATGTGGAAGAGAAGGCGGAGCAATGGAGGGCGAGCTCACCTTAGCTCCCCATCGGAGGTCGCCCATAATGTATGAGAGGATGCCAGGTGTCAAAACTCCACGGAAGCTCGCTCGAATCAGTTCGAGACCTCCCAGACTTGAACATTCCAGAATGGCCACCTGGCCACGACAAGAAAGATTCCCTCCCCCACTCAAACCGCCTGGCAGGCTTGACGACAGAATGTCAGGGCGCGAGTACCAAGGACTGTCAGACCCACGCGAGCCAGAACGTGGGGGGTCTAGAAGGCGCCAGAAGAATCTCCACGTGTCGGGCCATGGTAGGCCGCCGATTGCTATAAATGCTCACCCCCAGGCTCCATAGTAGAGGTTCGAATTCCTTTACCCTACCACTTTGGTATACCGCAGCTCGCCGTTGTGCCACCGTGACTGACTTGAGCGTCGGAGGGTCTGCGCTCCTAAGGGAGCCAGCCGTTCTCATGTTCTCTTTTCTTTGTCTTGCAGGCAGCCCGCACGGACCAACGAAAAATCCCCCGAACATTTGGCGCCGTCTGTGGGATCTTCGACTGGTTCCTGCGATTACGCCCACGACCATGCGGTTGAGCGCCGTTCGCTCTCGTAACCTCAAGGATGGCTCCGGCGACAAGGGGACGCAGGCGACCGAGGACTCGTGCCAGATCTGCGCGCAGCGAGCCTCCGGTCGAGACCCCTCAGCCCCAGGTCCCGCTCAGTGACCAACTCTTGTTGGAGATGTTGGCCACCCAGCGGGCCATGATGGAGGAACTGACGCGATTGCGTCAGGCTCCGGCGGCCAGCCCGCGATCTGGGCCTGCAAAGACGGCGTCTCCGGTGCGACCACCGGTGTCAACATCGCGACCGCCCACGGTCGCTCCGGCGCGGCAGGTTTCCCATCCGGAACCCCCAGTCGGGAGAGCGGCTGCGCGAGGGGTACCGGAAACCCCGCTCACGAGGTTGCAGAAGCTAGTCACCCAGCGATCTAGCAACCGGGCGACCTCGCGCGCGACCATCCCTTGCCGCCGTAGCCGGAGCATTGATTTTGACGGATCGGAGGAAAGGTCTTTAGAGCAGGACCGCGACCCGCGCCATCGGCGACGAGGGAAAGAGCCCGCGGTGGAAATACCTTCCGAAGCTCGCGAGGCAACGTCCTCCCACAGGCCAACTGACGCGTTGAAGGAATCCGCGGGTGGACGGCAAGGAGGCCGCCGAGCGGTTGCCTCCGAAGGTCGCCGCGGGGTGGGACCGACCTCGCCACAAGGGAGCGTACGAGACCGCCTAGGACCTGCGCAGCCGCCTCTGGGAGTTCTCCCCGGGCACTGGCAGCGATCTAGTGCGCCAGTAGATTTACTGGAAGATCTCGCCGCCCACGGAGGTAGCTCGCCTTTCACCAGCGAGGTCCACCGAGGGGGTTTTCCGCACCACTGGACCCCCCCGAAGTTTGTATTGTTCGACGGATCGCAGGATCCCGTTGACCATCTCTTGGCCTACAGAAAGCTTCTGTTTTTCCGGGACCAAGACCACGTCTTGTGCCGAGCATTCCCGAGCAGTCTGACCGGCTCGGCATTGAACTGGTTCCACAAGTTGCCGCCCGGCATGATCCCCGACTTTCCAACTCTCTCTAGGCTATTCCTGGAGCAGTATCGCTGCAATAGGCAGCCCCCGAAGAGAATCGAGTCTCTGTTTACCTTAACCATGGGAGCTTGCGAGACGCTCCGGTGCTTCGCAACGCGATTCCGAAGCGCCTACCTCGCTCTGGAAGATGCGGCGGGCCAAGATCGTACCGTGGTGAGCGCTTTCAGAAGCGCCCTCCCCGAGGGTTGCAAGCTTCATGACGCTCTAGTGATCAAGGACCCTCGCACGATGGTCGAACTATTTGCCCTGGTCCAGCAACACATCAAGCTCGAAGACGCCGTGCTAGACCGGAAGGGAAAGGCAATCGAGCAGCGACCTCCTCCGGCCCCGCGACCGCTGGTCGTTAAGGCCGTGGAGAGAAGGGAGGTGCCCTTGGCGGTGCCTTTGCCTGGACCGCGCGCTGCTCCTGCTGAACAGCCCGCTGAAGCCCCCGCGGCTGTCGTTGGAAGGCCGACGAACTGGCGCCTGCCTCCAGGACCCAGGGAGCGAGACTTCACCGTGCTAACCCACTCGCCAGGACAAATCTTCCATCAGATTCGGAATGAACCTTTCTTCCAATACCCGCCACCCCTGCAGGTCGGAGAGCCCGGCTCTACCGACAACTCGCGGCGGTGCGCTTTTCATCGAAGCCCTGGGCATCACACTAACAGATGCCGGGCTCTCAAGAACCACCTTGAGGATTTGGTCACCCAGGGCCACTTGAATCAGTTTATTTCGCCTCCAAGGAGGTTCGAGGTGGTACCGGCACGAACTCCTCGGGAGGGAGATCGCCCGGGGCTCGCTGAACCCGCCCTGCCTCCGCCTCCCCCGGGAGGACCGGTGATCTGCCATACCATTAGCGGGCGGCTGAGCGGCTCGAGATCCAGTAATGAGGCCCGTCGACGAGTCAGGGAGATGGAGCGGGCACAGAAGGTATTTTCCGTCTCGCTAACTCCTACTTTACTTCAAGCACCAAGGGTGGAAGCCCGCGATTTTCTCTGGTTTTCGGAAGATGACATGACTGGGGTCGTTACGCCCCATAATGACCCCCTCGTCATACGCCTGATGATGGCTAACATCGAAGTGAGGCGGGCTCTGGTTAATTCGGGGAGCACCGTGGACATCCTTTTTCTGTCAGCCTACCTGCGAATAGGGTTGAGACTCGCCGACCTGTCTCCCTCGACGAGCTCCCTCAGTTGATTCACCGGTGAGGTCGCCAAAGTGGCAGGGGAGATAACCCTCACTGTGACCGCTGGCCCGGAGGCTCGCCAAGTCCGCTTCGCGGTAGTGGATGGAAGTTCCGCATTTAACGCCATCCTTGGGCGGCCTTGGCTAAGGCAAATGAATGCGGTAGCTTCACCCAACCATCAGGCCCTCAAATTCCCGACCGCGAGCGGGGTCGTAGTAATTCGGGGTGATCAGGTAGCCGCTACCCGATGCGAGCAGGATGTCCTTCACCTTATGGACATGGAGGTCGCCGAGGCCAAGAGGCCCGCACCCTCCTAGCAATTACCACCCGCTACGAGCGAGCTATTGGGGAGCCCGCTGGAGGCCTCCTCGCTTAAGTCCCCTACTCCACCCCCGGGTGGGAGCGGTGTGGACCTTAAGTTGGAGGAGGGAGGTCGCCCGACAACCCCCAAGAAAGGAAGTCTTCCAATTGCCGAACCACTTTAAGAGGTCGACATTGGCGGCAAAGAAGGGCCAAGAGTTGTTAGCCTCGGGACCTCGCTAACCAAGGGCGAGGTCCTGGCCATAACCGACTTACTCAGGGAATACCGTGACGTATTCGCCTGGAGCTTCACGGACATGCCAGGGATTGACCCGGAGGTCGCCTGTCATCGTCTGCACACCATGAAGGAGTTCCTGCCGGTCAAGCAGAAAGCTCGGTACATACCTGCTACGAAGTTCGTTGCAGTGGCGGCGGAGATAGACAAGCTGGAGCGGGCCGGCTTCATTCGCGAGGCGCACTTCCCCGAGTGGATTTCCAATATCGTGGCGGTGCCTAAGAAGAGCGGAGCGGTCAGGGTATGCATTGACTTCTCCGACCTCAACAAGGTGTACCCTAAGGATGGATTTCCTCTTCCGAGAATAGGCGCACTGGTCGACGCAGCTGTCGGGTTCCAGGCCCTGTCCTTCATGGATGGATATTCTGGGTATAACCAGATACCTCTCCACGCCGACGATCAGGAGAAGACCGCCTTCTACTCTGGAGCGGGCTACCAGAAGTTGTACTGCTATCGAGTGATGCCGTTCGGACTTAAGAACGCTGGAGCGACCTACCAAAGGCTAGTCACTCAGATGTTCAAAGATCAGATCGGCAGAAACGTCGAAGTTTATGTAGATGACCTCCTGGTGAAGAGTCGGGAGCGGGAGGGGCATGTTGCCGATCTCCGCGAAACCTTCGAGGTACTGAGAAAGTACCAAATGAGGCTAAACCCGGCGAAGTGCGCATTCGGGGTGACGTCGGGGAAATTCCTCGGGTACCTGGTCACCCACAGGGGGATCGAGGCCGACCCTGGGCAAATCCGAGCACTTGTCGAAATGCCCGCACCGAGGACCTGGCAGGAAGTCCAGAGACTGAGCGGGCGAATCGCCGCGCTCAATCGGTTCATCTCCAAATCCTCAGACAACTGCCGACCTCTTTTCGAGCTGCTACGAAAAGGAGCAAGCATTTGTTGGGATGAGAAGTGCGAGCACGCCATCCAAAAGATCAAGGACTACCTGGCGAGCCCACCGATCTTAGCGGCACCCAAAGAGGGCGCCGAACTCGGCGTGTACCTTGCGGTCACTGAGAATGCGGTGAGCGGGGTCCTGGTTGTGGAAGAAGCAAAGGTGGAGCGGCCTGTCTACTTTGTAAGCCACACGATGCTTCCCGCCGAGCTCCGGTATCGACCAATCGAGAAGGTCGCATTGGCCTTGGTCCTTACCGCGAGAAAGCTCCACCCCTACTTCTCGGCGCACCCTGTCAGGGTCATCACAGAGCACCCTCTAAAGAGCGCGCTCTCCAGGCCCTCAGTAGCCGGCAGGCTCTACCGTTGGTCCGCCGAGCTCGCCGCCTATGGCTTGGAGTATGTCCCTCGAGTTGCGGTCAAAGGACAGGCGCTCGCCGATTTCTTGGCGGACTTCCCCATAGAAGAACCGGTCCAGTACCGGGAGGATGAGCCAACTGAGGCACACCCTGGGAAGGCGAGGTTCTTGGACAATCAAGGCGAGCATACTCCAACTAAGCGTTCAGAGGAGGCAGGCTGGGAATTATTCGTCGATGGATCCTCCAACGCTTTGGGGGCTGGGATCGGGGTCGCACTGATCGCCCAGTCGGTACTTCTGGAGAAGTCAGTCCGACTGGATTTCGCCGCTACCAACAATGAGGCGGAATATGAGGCGCTGCTGGCCGGCCTGGAGCTCGCTCAAGAGGTAGGCGCCAAACGCTTGAAGGTCTTTAGCGATTCCCAGCTAATTGTTTGCCAAGTCAATGGGGAGTACGCCTCTCGGGACGCACGAATGGCGGTCTATGTGGATCTGGTGAAGCACAAGGCCGCGGAGTTTGAAAAGATCTCCTTCGAGCAAATTCCACGAGCTGATAATAGGCGAGCTGATGCTTTGGCAAACGTCGCCTCTTTGCTGGGAACATCAGAGGCTCGCCAGATTCTCATCGAGGTCCAAAATCAGTCTCGGCTCCAACTGATGGAGCCCACGGTTAACCAAGTCTCCGCCGACGTACCACCCAGCGGGTGGACCGCCCCCATTTTTTGCTTTCTCCAGAAGGGCGAGCTACCAGAGGATAGAGAGGAAGCCCGGCGAGTGGAGAAATGCGCTGGGCGCTATCTCATTCGCTGGGATCGCCTTTTTCGAAGATCCTTTGGCGGGCCAAGTCTCCGTTGCGTCGAGAGCCCGGAAACCGAAGAAGTTCTAAAGTGCATTCACTCTGGCGAGCTGGGAAACCACGCTGGTGGGCGGTCTCTTGCTGCGAAAGTACGAAGGCAAGGATACTGGTGGCCCACTCTGGAGCAAGACGCTTTGAAGGTCGCCCAGAGGTGCATCCAGTGCCAGAAGCACGCCACCATGAACCATATGCCCGCAGAAGAACTGCATCCTCTGGCGAGCCCCTGGCCTTTCCAGCAATGGGGGTTGGACATTGTGGGACCTTTCCCTGTGTCAGCCCGGCAAAAGAAATTCATCCTAGTAGCTACGGACTACTTCACCAAATGGGTGGAAGCGGTCCCGCTAGCTAAGATATGCGAGAAGCAAGTCAAGGACTTCCTTTGGAAGAATATCTTCTGCCGCTTTGGGCTGCCACGAGTGCTGATCACCGACAATGGTCGCCAGTTCGACAATCGCTTGATCAGGAGCTTTTGTGTTGAATATGGGGTCGACCTAAGGTTCTCATCCCCGAGGTACCCTCAAAGCAACGGGCAGGCCGAAGCGACGAATCGCGTGATCTTGGACAACCTCAAGAAGAGGCTGGAAGGGAAAAAAGGATTGTGGGAGCAGGAGCTCGATGGAGTCTTGTGGGCCTATCGCACTACTCCACGTCGCTCAACTAACGAATCCCCTTTCGGTCTCACTTTTGGTTGCGAAGCCGTGCTACCCATAGAGGCCGAGCTGCCCACTGAAAGAAGGTTTGCGTCGGCGGAGGTCGACAACGACAAACTGCTCGTCGACTCCCTTGATCAACTCGAAGAAAGACGAGAGCGCGCCAATCTACACCTCACCGGATACCGACAAGAGATGAAGCGCGCCTATGACAAAAGAGTCCACCATCGGGCATTCAAAGCCGGGGACATGGTGATGAGAAAGGTGTTCGCAAATACCCAAGAGCCTAATGCAGGTTAGCTCGCGGCGAACTGGGAAGGCCCCTACATAATACGCGAAGTGCGAGGCTCGGGGGCTTACCAGTTGATGACCGCTGAAGGCGACCTGTTAGAGCGACCTTGGAATGTTTTGCACCTTCGCAAGTTTTACGCATAAGAGGATTTTTGTAAGTTATCTTCTGAAGTTATGAATGAATGATGGGGTTTTCAACCAAGAATTCAACTCGGAAGCTCGCCGCAGCGAGAGCTCGCTTGATCTACAAAGTAGTCCGTCGTTGTGCGGACTTAAAGCAAGACCGGGATCCTCAGAGGCAGCCAGTGGGCGACCTTGAGCTTCTCGGGGCAGTCCGCCGTCGTGCGGACTTAAAGCAAGACCGGGATCCTCAGAGGCAGCCAGTGGGCGACCTTGAGCTTCCCGGAGCAGTCCGCCGTCGTGCGGACTTAAAGCAAGACCGGGATCCTCAGAGGTAGCCAGTGGGCGACCTTGAGCTTCCCGGGGAAGTCCGCCGTTGTGCGGACTTAAAGCAAGACCGGGATCCTCAGAGGCAGCCAGTGGGCGACCTTGAGCTTCCCGGGGAAGTCTGCTGCCTGGTGGACTCTACCTAACCAGGATCCTTCGCGTTCACCTGCCATGAACGGAAGCATCCTGGCGTTGGCAAACCCCTCAAAGGGCGAGCCCGCCAAACAGGATCATCGAGAGAAATTAACCGGGCAGGGGGCAGCTAGCACTTATTAGTTTCCTTTAAAATAAAAATGGTTTAAGTCTCTGAGTGTAGGGAAGTTTTTGAAGTCTTTTGGTTCGTTTAAACGTTTTCCGGGCTCAGAGACTATCGAGTTTTTACGAGCATGCCGAGTTTTTCGTTTGCATATACTTAAAAATAAAAAGGTTGAATCGAATTAGCTGCCTCGCCCGGGGTATCACTCTCGAGATCGCTGCGAACCCCTAGAAGCGGACTCATAAGTGGCACATAGAAAGAAAGAAACGCATATGCGGACCCAAAAAGATATAAATTTCATTGATTGACAAAAATTACAAAAGTAGTTACAAGGCAGCAAGCTCAAGGCTTGCTTGTCTCCGCCCCACTGTCGTCCCCTCGGCGCCGCTTCTTTGACCTTTCGGTCTTGTACTTCTCCACAGCGGCCAGGGCGCCTTTCTTGAGGAGATCGTCCAGTTGGGCTTGGAGGCGACCTTGCTGAGCCCGAAGGCCGTTGGCGTGTGTCTCCTTCAAGGCCGCGATCTCCGTCTTCAGAGCAACGACCTCACCTTGAAGTTGAGCCGCCTTCCGCTGTGCGACCTCCCGGGCGGACACAGCTTCGTCTCGCTCCGCCTTGGCCTTGAGGAGGGCGGTAGCGGACAGGCCTTTGGCTACCTCGGCCATGGCGAGGCCTGACGCCAGGGTTTTGACCCTGCGGTGCAGTGCCTCTGACTCCGCCCTCAGCTCCTCGGAGCCCTTGGCTCGCTGAAGCTCGTGGATGTGCTCGTCTACCTTACGCTCGGACCCCCGAAGGGAATCATCGAACAAGGCGGCCAGTGCCTTCCCGGCCCCAGCGACCTCTACGGCCAGCGCCTGGCTCTGCTTCTCCGCCTGCATAAGATTTGTACGGAGACAGGTGCGGTGAGTACCTCGGCAAGGCGTTCGCTTATGGAAGCGAAGGGAGCACGCGCGAAAACGTTGCGGCCCAGCAGCTGCCGCACGTAGTGGGGCGCCCTCCCCTCCTCCGTAGAGGAGCCCGCGTTGGGACCACCGGGAGCTCCAGAAGGAGGGGGCACGCCAGGAGGAGTGGGGGCTATCACCTCCCCCGGGCGAGCTCCGGCTCCTGGCGGGCTCGGAGGGTCTGCCGTGGCCCCCTTGGCCACCGGCTCCGAGCTGAAGGACTCGGAGTCGGAGCCAATGTCTACAAAGCTAGGGGACCTGTAGACCAGGTCCCCTAAGCCCTGCTGGGAGCCCGCTCCCTCCTGGCCTTCTGCAGGAGGCGAGGCCGGAGGGGCGGGAGCTGGAGCGGTCGCCGGTATAGAGGCCGCGGGAGTTGGAGCCGAGGCCGGCAAGGAGGTCGTAGCGACGGCGTCGGACTCGCCCTGCTGGACCCCTGCCCCGTCGGCGGGAGATGGAGGCTCCTGCCCGCTCGATCCCAGCCCTGGTGCGGGAGCTGATGGAGTCGCGGGCTTCTCCCCTTGGGCGGGAGCAACAGGCTCCGCCCGAAGAGCTTGACGGGCGGGCTCTTCCTCCTCGGAGCCTGTTGCCTCCTCCGCAGAGTCCGTCCAACTGGGCTCCGAGTCCAAGCCCGCCTCCTCCAGCGCTTTCCGCCGTTGCTCCGCCTGGACGTTAGAAGGCGCGGGCCCCGCGCGCTTGGCCTTCTTCTTCCCGCGTGCCTCCATCTCCGGCGTCAGCACTGCTACACGAAGCGGCACGGTCAGATCGCTCGGGAAGTAGCCCATTAGAATTTGAGCCATCCCGGATTCGACTTCCGCCATGGTAAGCGGGAGGTCGATGTTCGGGTCGTCGGGCTCAACCATTTGGATCTTGCAGCGGACAATTGGAGTTGGGGCGGGAGGCTGACCTGGGCCGACGTCCGGACGAGGAGGTTGCGGAGGAGCGGAAGCTTCGCCCTGGCGGAGCATCTCCATGGTGTCGGGGTCGTTGAGGCGGATGGGCGAAGCCCGCCTCCGGACCGTCTTCTTGCGGGGGTTGCCTCTCGAGCTCCCGGCCCCCTTGCTGGCCCTTTTGGAAGGAGGAGCGTTCTGCATCGGCGGAATTGCGTCGATCTCCTCCTCCTTCTTCTTCCGGACGATCTTCTGCTTCAGCAGAATAGCGCCGGTCTTCCCGTCCTTCAGCTGGAAGGCGAAGTCGGGAGCGGCGATTTTCTCCGGAGTCCGCCCACCGAGGTAGTGAAGGATCGCCTCGTCCAGAGATCGCTCCCTGTCGGGAGCGATGCACTTCTTCTTCCCCGCCTTGTAGAAGGAGATCTCCCGGAAGACCACCATCGGGGGAACCCCGGGGTAAGCCGGGACTCCGCTAAACCGCCCGCGCCAGTCGCCGACCGCCACGAAAGGATAGTCCTTCCAGTGGCGGTCCTTGCTCTCGATGGTGGAGAAGGGGAGCACCTCGCCAGGTCGCCCGGCGAGGTAGAAGTAGCCGCAGCCCGCGGAGCTGAAGACCGGCGAGGGCTTGAGGAGCCACTTTTTGAGCAGATAGCTCAGTGGGATCCTCGCCTTCAGGGCGGTCTCCAGCTGAGACAGCCCATAGAGTATCCCCCAGGAGTTTCCTGAGAGTTGGGCGGGGCAAAGCCCCGTCAACTCCAGGAGCTCCCCGGCGAGATGACTCAGGGGGAACCGCAGCCCAGACCACAGCAGCCCGACAGAAGCTACTGTGCCCTGGGGCGGCCTCCCCGAGAGTGGCATCTCGGTGACGAGGATCTCCCGAGGGAGATCGATCGCCGCCCGGATACTGTCCCCGACGGGCACCCCGACGGGGTTTTGCAGCCAGACCACCGCCCTTTCGGTGGCGGGCTCGGCGGCCTGGGCGGCAGCAGCAGCAGCAACAGCGTCAGCAGCGGAAGCCATGAGAGCAGAAGGGCTAAAGCGAGCTGAAAGCGCTAGAAGCTAAGGGAGAAGGGAGAGCTGTTTTTCACGCAACGGTAAAATTCGCCCCTCGTCCCCTATTTATAGGCAAGCGAGAGACAGGTGAATCGATCCGCAGTTAATGCCCAAGCACGCTCGGTGAGGCGATGTGACGGCGATCAAAGCGACAGCTCGCTTCTCTCCAATCGTCGAGCGCCACGTGGACCACGTGTGGAAAAAGCTGCACCGGCGCCAGCACTGTCCTTTATTGACAGAGAAAGGGACAAATGAGGAGGAGACACGTGTCTCGCGCCGATCGGGGTCTCATGATGAGATTCGCTGTATCAGCGTTGAGCCTCGCGCCGCAGTTAAGGTGAAGCGACCGTTGGAGATTCGGTGCGATACCCAAGTCACAAGATCGCCCGCGGCTGGTGCCCTAAGCTCGCCCGAAGCAGACCCTGACCGTGTGTGACAAGCTCGTACCGGAAGGAGATCGCTCGTGGCTGACGCTCCCGGCCCGCCCAGCATTTTTGAAATACTGGGAGTCAAAACTCTCGACGCAGATCGCTCGCGGCAGGTGCCCGCAGCTCGCCCGAGGCAGACCCTGGCCGCATGTGACAAGCTCGCATCGGAAGGAGATCGCTCGTGGCTGACGCTCCCGGCCCGCCCAGCTTTTGAGAAGTACTGGCAGTCAAAGCTCTCGGCGCAGACTACCCGCGACGGACACCCAAGCTCGCCCGAAGCAGACCCTGACCGCGTGTGATAAGTTCGCACAGGAAGGAGATCGCTCGTGGCTGATGCTCGTGGCCCGCTCTGTGTTTGGAAAAGTACTGAGAGTCAAAACTCTCGACGCAGACCGCCCGCGGCAGGCGCCCAAGCTCGCCTGAAGCAGACCCTGACCGCGTGTGACAAGTTCGCACCGGAAGGAGATCGCTCGTGGCTGATGCTCGTGGCCCGCTCAGTGTTTGGAAAAGTACTGAGAGTCAAAACTCTCGACGCAGACCGCCCGCGGCAGGCGCCCAAGCTCGCCCGAAGCAGACCCTGACCGCGTGTGACAAGTTCGCACCGGAAGGAGATCGCTCGTGGCTGATGCTCAT
The DNA here is from genome assembly GCA_947650365.1 of Chamaelirium japonicum. Taxonomy (NCBI): domain Eukaryota; kingdom Viridiplantae; phylum Streptophyta; class Magnoliopsida; order Liliales; family Melanthiaceae; genus Chamaelirium; species Chamaelirium japonicum. Next base: position 801,710 of record CANTAL010000118.1, read on the forward strand.
GGCCCGCTCAGTGTTTGGAAAAGTACTGAGAGTCAAAACTCTCGACGCAGACCGCCCGCGGCAGGCGCCCAAGCTCGCCCGAAGCAGACCCTGACCGCGTGTGACATGTTCGCACCGGAAGGAGATCGCTCGTGGCTGATGCTCGTGGCCCGCCCAGTGTTTGAAAAGTACTGAGAGTCAAAACTCTCGACGCAAACCGCCCGCGGCAGGCGCCCAAGCTCGCCCGAAGCTGACCCTGACCGCATGTGAGGAGATCGCTCATGGCTGATGCTCGTGGCCAGCCCAGCGTTTGTGAAATACTGGCAGTCAAAGCTCTCGGCGTAGGCCGCCATCGCTACTATCTCCGCCCCACAAGAAAACTGTTACGGCAGACATTGATATCAGGCACACTACCAGGGATAGGAGTTCACTAAGACTCCTGAGCAAGCGCCAAAGTCTCCTTGGTCGCTCCCTCAGGAGGGGGTAATGTTGGGGGTAGCTGAAATCTGCCCTGGAGTTTGCACCCCCCCCTCGTGCTCACCAAATCACCTTGACAGGGAGCGAGATCCACATTAGGCTGAAAGGGCCCAGGCCAAGAGCACTCTTAGGAGCTCGCCTGAGCTCGATGGAGCTCGCCTGGGATCGCCCAGGAGCTCGCCAAGCTCACCCAGGAGCTCGCCTAAGCTCGCTCAGGAGCTCGCCCCGGAGCTCGCCAAGCTCACCCAGGAGCTCGCCTAAGCTCGCTCAGGAGCTCGCCCCGGAGTTCGCCAAGCCCGCGCGAGAACTCGCTGGCAGTGATAGCGGGAGTTAGATCGTCATGCATAACGAAGACACCGGCATCGCGAACGCCCCTAGCTCGCGCAGGAGCTCGCGCAGGAGCTCGCCCCTAGCTCGCTCAGGAGCTCACCCAAGCTCACCAGAATTCCCCAGTTTATCGAAGAGGTTGCTCCCGCGAGGTCCGACTCTTGATAGATGTGGAAGAGAAGGCGGAGCAATGGAGGGCGAGCTCACCTTAGCTCCCCATCGGAGGTCGCCCATAATGTATGAGAGGATGCCAGGTGTCAAAACTCCACGGAAGCTCGCTCGAATCAGTTCGAGACCTCCCAGACTTGAACTTTCCAGAATGGCCACCTGGCCACGACAAGAAAGATTCCCTCCCCCACTCAAACCGCCTGGCAGGCTTGACGACAGAATGTCAGGGCGCGAGTACCAAGGACTGTCAGACCCACGCGAGCCAGAACGTGGGGGGTCTAGAAGGCGCCAGAAGAATCTCCACGTGTCGGGCCACGGTAGGCCACCGATTGCTATAAATGCTCACCCCCAGGCTCCATAGTAGAGGTTCGAATTCCTTTTCCCTACCACTTTGGTATACCGCAGCTCGCCGTTGTGCCACCGTGACTGACTTGAGCGTCGGAGGGTCTGCGCTCCTAAGGGAGCCAGCCGTTCTCACGTTCTCTTTTCTTTGTCTTGCAGGCAGCCCGCACGGATCAGCGAAAAATCCCCCGAACAGATCGTACGAATAAAATAGAATGGATCGTACGAAGGAATTAGAATGGATCGTACGAAGGAATTAGAATGCATTAGTATGATCCATTCTAATTCATTCGGACGAATGTATCCTTTCTAATTTATTCGTACGATCCATTCTAATTCATTCGTACGATCCATTCTAATTCATTCGTACGATCCATTCTTACTCATTCGTATGATCCATTCTAATTCATTCGTACGATCCATTCTAATTCATTCGCATGAATGTATCCATTCCATTCATACGATCCATTCATACGATCCATTCTAATTCATTCATACAATCCATTCTAATTCTTTCACACGATCCATTCTATTTCATTCGTACGATCCATTCTAATTCATTCGTACGATCCATTCTAATTCATTCGTACGATCCATTCTAATTCATTCTAATTCATTCGTACGATCCATTCTATGATCCATTCTAATTCATTCGTATATTCCATTCTAATTCATTAGCACGATCCATGCTAATGAATTAGAATGGATCGTACGAATGAATTAGAATGGATCATGTGAAAGAATTAGAATGGATTGTATGAATGAATTAGAATGGATCGTATGAATGGATCGTACGAATGGAATGGATACATTCGTGCGAATGAATTAGAATGGATCGTACGAATGAATTAGAATGGATCATACGAATGAGTAAGAATGGATCGTACGAATGAATTAGAATGGATCGTACGAATGAATTAGAATGGATCGTACGAATAAATTAGAATGGATACATTCGTCCGAATGAATTAGAATGGATCATACGAATGCATTCTAATTCCTTCGTATGATCCATTCTAATTCCTTCGTACGATCCATTCTATTCCATTCGTATGATCCATTCTAATTCCTTCGTACGACCCATTCTAATTCCTTCGTATCCATTCTAATTCACTCATACGATCCATTCTAATCCATTCGTACGATCCATTCTAATTTATTCACATGAATGTAACCATTCTAATTCATTCATTTGATCCATTCTAATTCATTCGTATGATCCATTCTAATTCATTCATACAATCCATTCTAATTCTTTCACACGATCCATTCTAATTCATTCGTACGATCGATTCTAATTCATTCGTGCAATCCATTCTATTTCATTCGTACGATCCATTCTTACTCATTCGTACGATCCATTCTAATTCATTCACACGAATGTATCCATTTGTACGAATGAATTAGAATAGATTGTACGAATGAATTAGAATGGATCGTACGAATGAATTAGAATGGATCGTACGAAGGAATTAGAATGGATCGTACGAATGAATTAGAATGGATCGTACGAATGAATTAGAATAGATCGTACGAATGAATTAGAATGGATCGTACGAAGGAATTAGAATGGATCGTACGAATGAATTAGACTAGATCGTACGAATGAATTTGAATGGATACATTTGTGCGAATGAATCTAAATGGATTGTATGAATGAATTACAATGGATCGTACGAATGAATTAGAATGGATCGTACGAATGAATTAGAATATCTCATACGAATGAATTAGAATGAATCGTATGAATGAATTAGAATGGTTACAATCGTGCGAATGAATTAGAATAGATCGTACGAATGAATTAGAATGGATCGTACGAATAAATTAGAATGGATCGTGGGAATGAATTAGAATGGATCGTACGAATAAATTAGAATGGATCCACCGAATGAGTTAGAATGGATCATACGAATGAATTAGAATGGATTGTACGAATGAATTAGAATGGATTGTGCGAATGAATTAGAATGGATCGTATGAATGAATAAGAATGGATCGTACGAATGAATTAGAATGGATCGTGCGAATGAATTAGCATGAATCGTACGAATGTATTAAAATGGATCGTACGAATGAATTAGAATGAATCATACGATCCATTCTAATTCAATCGTCCGATCCATTCTAATTCATTCGCATGAATGTATCCATTCTAATTCATTCGTACAATCCATTCAATTTCATTCGTACGATCCATTCTTACTCATTCGTATGATCCATTCTAATTCATTCGTATGATCCATTCTAATTCATTCGTACGATCCATTCTAATTCATTCGTACGATCCATTCTAATTCATTCGCACGATCCATTCTAATTCATTCATACGATCCATTCTAATTCATTCATACGATCCATTCTAATTCATTCCTACAATCCATTCTAATTCATTCGCCCGATCCATTCTAATTCATTCATACGATCCACTCTATTCGAATGGATCATACGATCCATTCGAATTCATTCGCATGATCCATTCTAATTCATTCATACGATCCATTCTAATTCATTCATACAATGCATTCTAATTCTTTCACACGATCCATTCTAATTCATTCGTACGATCCATTCTAATTCATTCGTACAATCCATTCTATTTCATTTGTACGATCCATTCTTACTCATTCGTATGATCCATTCTAATTCATTTGTATGATCCATTCTAATTCATTTGTACGATCCATTCTAATTCATTCGTACAATTCATTCTATTTCATTCGTACGATCCATTCTTACTCATTCGTATGATCCATTCTAATTCATTCGCACGAATGTATCCATTCTAATTCATTCATACAATCAATTCTAATTCATTCCATACGATCCATTCTAATTCATTCGTACGATCGTACGAATGAATTAGAATGGATCGTACGAATGAATTAGAATAGATTGTGCGAATGAATTAGAATGGATTGTACGAATGAATTAGAATGGATCGTACGAATGAATTAGAATGGATCATACGAATGAGTAAGAATGGATCGTACGAATGAATTAGAATGGATCGTACGAATAAATTAGAATGGATCGTACGAATAAATTAGAATGGATACATTCGTCCGAATGAATTAGAATGGATCATACGAATGAGTAAGAATGGATCGTACGAATGAAATAGAATAGATTATATGAATGAATTAGAATGGATCCTACGAATGAATTAGAATGGATCGTGTGAAACAATTGGAATGGATTGTATGAATGAATTAGAATGGATCGTATGAATGAATTAGAATGGATCATGCGAATGAATTCGAATGGATCGTACGAATTCATTCTAATTCATTCATACAATCCATTCTAATTCTTTCACACGATCCATTCTAATTCATTCGTATGTTCCATTCTAATTCATTAGCACGATCCATGCTAATTCATTCGTTCGATCAATTCTAATTCATTAGCACGATCCATTCTAATTCATTCTTACGATCCATTCTAATTCATTCGCACGATCCATTCTAATTCATTCATAGGATCCATTCTAATTCATTCATACGATCTATTCTAATTCTTTCGCACGAATGTATCCATTCTAATTCATTCGCAAGAATGTATCCATTCTAATTCATTCGTACGATCCATTCTAATTCATTCGCACGATCCATTCTAATTCATTCGTACGATCAATTCTAATTCATTCGCACGAATGTATCCATTCTTATTCATTCGTACGATCCATTCTAATTCATTCATAGGATCCATTCTAATTCATTCATACAATCCATTCTAATTCATTCGCACGAATGTATCTATTCTAATTCATTAGTACGATCAGTTCTAATTAGTTCACAAAATCTATTCTAATTCATTCATACGATCCATTCTAATTCATTCACACGAATGTATCCATTCTAATTCATTCATACGATCCATTCTAATTCATTCGTACGATCCATTCTAATTCACTCATACGATCCATTCTAATACATTCATACGATCCATTCTAATTCATTTGCACGAATATATCCATTCTAATTCATTCGTACGATCCATTCTAATTCCTTCGTACGATCCATTCTAATTCATTCGTACGATCTATTCTATTTCATTCGTACGATCCATTCTTACTCATTCGTACGATCCATTCTAATTCATTCGTCCGATCCATTCTAATTAATTCGCACGAATGTATCCATTCTAATTTATTAGTTCGATCAACTCTAATTCATTAGCACGATCCATTCTAATTCATTCGTACGATCCATTCTAATTCATTCGCACGATCCATTCTAATTCATTCATAGGATCCATTCTAATTCATTCGTACGATCCATTCTAATTCATTCGCACGAATGTATCCATTCTAATTCATTCATACGATCCATTCTACTTCATTCGTACTATCCATTCTAATTCATTCATACGATCCATTCTAATTCATTCATACGATCCATTCTAATTCATTTGCACGAATATATCCATTCTAATTCATTTGTACGATCCATTCTAATTCCTTCGTACGATCCATTCTAATTCCTTCGTACGATCCATTCTAATTCCTTCGTACGATCCATTCTATTTCATTCGTATGATCCATTGAAATTCCTTCGTACGATCCATTCTAATTCCTTCGTATCCATTCTAATTCACTCATACGATCCATTCTAATTCATTCGTACGATCCATTCTAATTCATTCATACAATCCATTCTAATTCATTCGCACGAATGTATCCATTCTAATCCATTCATACGATCCATTCTAATCCATTCGTACGATCCATTCTAATTTATTCGCATTAATGTAACCATTCTAATTCATTCATTTGATCCATTCTAATTCATTCGTACGATCCATTCAAATTCATTCGTCCGATCCATTCTAATTCATTCGCACGAATGTATCCATTCTAATTCATTCGTACGATCCATTCTAATTCATTCGTACGATCCATTCTAATTCATTCGTAAGATCCTTTCTAATTTATTCGTACGATCCATTCTAATTCATTCGTACGATCCATTCTAATTCATTCGCACGAATGTATCCATTCTAGTTCATTCGTACGATCCATTCTAGTTCATTCGTACGATCCATTCTAATTCATTCGTACGATCCATTCTAATTCATTCGTATGATCCATTCTAATTAATTCGTCTGATCCATTCTAATTCATTCGTACGATCCATTCTAATTCATTCATACAATCCATTCTAATTCATTCGCACGAATGTATCCATTCTAATTAATTCGTACGATCCATTCTAATTCATTCGTATGATCCATTCTTATTCATTCGCACGATCCAGTCTAATAGATTCGCACGATCCATTCTAATTCATTCGCACAAATGTATCCATTCTAATTTATTCGTACGATCCATTCTAATTCATTCGTACGATCCATTCTAATTCATTCGTACGATCCATTCTTACTCATTCGTATGATCAATTCTAATTCATTCGTACGATCCATTCTAATTCATTCGTACGATAGATTCTAATTCATTCGCACTATCCATTCTAATTCATTCGTACGATCCATTCTAATTCATTCGTATGATCCATTCTAATTTATTCGTTCAAATATATCCATTCTAATTCATTTGTACGATCCATTCTAATTCATTCGCACGATCCATTCTAATTCATTCGCACGAATGTATCCATTCTAATTCATTTGCACGATCCATTCTAATTCATTCCTATGATCTATTCTAATTCATTCGTACGATCCATTCTAATTCATTCTAATTCATTCATACGATCCATTCTACGATCCATTCTAATTCATTCGTATATTCCATTCTAATTCATTAGCACGATCCATGCTAATGAATTAGAATGGATCGTACGATCCAATCTAATTCATTCATACGATCCATTCTTACTCATTCGTATGATCCATTCTAATTCAATCGTACGATCCATTCTAATTCATTTGTACGATCCATTCTAATTCCTTCGTACGATCCATTTTAATTCATTCGTACGATCCATTCTAATTCATTCGTACGATCCATTCTAATTCTTTCGTACGATCCATTCTAATTCATTCGTACGATCCATTCTAATTCATTCACGCAATCTATTCTAATTCATTCGTACGATCCATGCTAATTCATTCGTACGATCCATTCTAATTCATTCATACAATCCATTCTAATTTATTCGCACGACTGTATCCATTCTAATTCATTCGTACGATCCATTCTAATTCATTCGCACAATCTATTCTAATTCATTCATACGATCCATTCTAATTCATTCGCACGAATGTATCCATTCTAATTCATTCATACAATCCATTCTACTTCATTCGTACTATCCGTTCTAATTCACTCATACGATCCATTCTAATTCATTCATACGATCCATTCTAATTCATTCGTACGATCCATTCTAATTCCTTCGTACGATCCATTCTAATTCCTTCGTACGATCCATTCTAATTCACTACCTCGGGGGGCGAACTCCGAAGAAGATCACTGCTCCCGACTTTGCCTTCCAGCTGAAGGACGGGAAGACCGGCGCTATTCTGCTGAAGCAGAAGATCGTCCGGAAGAAGAAGGAGGAGGAGATCGGTGCTATTCCGTCGATGCAGAACGTCCCTCCTCCCTCCAAAGGGGCCAGTAAGGGGGCGGGGAGTTCGGGAGGTAACCCCCGCAAGAAGACGGTTCAGAGGCGGGCTTCGCCCATCCGCCTCAACGACCCCGACACGATCGAGATGCTCCGCCAGGAAGCAGACTCCGCGCCTCCACCACCTCCTCGTCCGGATGCCGGCCCATGTCAGCCACCTGCCCCACTTCCCATTGTTCGCCATAAGATTCAAATGGTCGAGCCCGACGACCCTAACGTCGACCTCCCGCTAACCATGGCAGAAGTCGAATCCGGGATGGCTCAGATTTTAATGGGAAACTTCCCCGGCGATCTGACCGTCCCTCTCCGTGTAGCAGTGCTGACGCCGGAGATGGAGGCCCGCGGGAAGAAGAAAGCCAAGCGCACGAGGCCCGCGCCTTCGAACGCCCAGACGGAGCTGTGACGAAAAGCGCTGGAGGAGGCAGGCTTGGACTCGGAGCCTGAGTGGACGGACTCCTATTTCATTCGTACGATCCATTCTAATTCTTTCACACGATCCATTCTAATTCATTCGTACGATCCATTCTAATTCATTCGCATGATCCATTCTAAATCATTCGTACGATCCATTCTAATTCATTCATACGATCCATTCTAATTCATTCGTACGATCCATTCTAATTCATTCGCACAAATGTATTCATTCTAATTCATTCGTACGATCCATTCTAATTCATTCGCACGATCCATTCTAATTCATTCGTACGATCCATTCTAATTCTTTCACACAATCTATTCTAATTCATTCGTAGGATCCATTCTAATTCATTCGTACAATCTATTCTATTTCATTCGTACGATCCATTCTTACTCATTCGTATAATCCATTCTAATTCATTCGGACGAATGTATCCATTCTAATTTATTCGTACGATCCATTCTAATTCATTCGTACGATCCATTCTAGTTCATTCGTACGATCCATTCTAATTCATTCGTACGATCCATTCTAATTCCTTCGTACGATCCATTCTAATTCATTCATACAATCCATTCTAATTCATTCGTACGATCCATTCTAATTCATTCGTACGATCCATTCTAATTCATTCGCTCGAATGTATCCATTCTAATCCATTCGTACGATCCGTTCTAATCCATTCGTACGATCCATTCTAATTCATTCGCATGAATGTAACCATTCTAATTCATTCATTTGATCCATTCTAATTCATTCGTACGATCCATTCTAATTCATTCGTCCGATCCATTCTAATTCATTCGCACGAATGTATCCATTCTAATTCATTCGTACGATCCATTCTAATTCATTCGTACGATCCATTCTAATTCATTCGCACGATCTGTTCTTATTCATTCGCACAATCCATTCTAATTCATTCGCACGAATGTATCCATTCTAATTCATTCGTACGATCCATTCTAATTCATTCGCACGAATGTATCCATTCTAGTTCATTCATACGATCCATTCTAATATATTCGTACGATCCATTCTAATTCATTCGCACGATCCATTCTAATTCATTCGTACGATCCATTCTAATTCATTCATACGATCCATTCTAATTCATTCGTACGATCCATTCTTACTCATTGGTACGATCCATTCTAATTCATTCGTACGATCCATTCTAATTCATTCGCACGATCCATTCTAATTCCTTCGTACGATCCATTCTAATTCATTCGCACGATCCATTCTAATTCCTTCCATTCTATTCATTCGTACGATCCATTCTTACTCATTGGTATGATCCATTCTAATTCATTCGCACGAATGTATCCATTCTAATTCATTCGTACGATCCATTCTAATTCATTCGTATGATCCATTCTTATTCATTCGCACGATCCAGTCTAATGGATTCGCACGATCCATTCTAATTCATTCGCACGAATGTATCCATTCTAATTCATTCATACGATCCATTCTAATTCATTCATACGATCCATTCTAATTCATTCGCACAAATGTATCCATTCTAATTCATTCGTACGATCCATTCTAATTCATTCGTACGATCAGTTCTAATTCATTCATACGATCAATTCTAATTCATTCGTACGATCCATTCTAATTCACTCATATGATTCATTTTAATACATTCATACGATCCATTCTAATTCATTTGCACGAATATATCCATTCTAATTCATTCGTACGATCCATTCTAATTCCTTCGTACGATCCATTCTAATTCATTCGTACGATCTATTCTAATTCATTCGTACGATCCATTCTAATTCATTCGTACGATCCATTCTAGTTCATTCGCACGAATGTATCCATTCTAATTCATTCGTACGATCCATTCTAATTCATTCGCACGATCGATTCTAATTCATTCGTACGATCCATTCTAATTCTTTCACACGATCCATTCTAATTCATTCGTACGATCCATTCTAATTCATTCGCACGATCCATTCTAATTCATTCGTACGATCCATTCTAATTCATTCGCACGATATGTTCTTATTCATTCGCACAATCCATTCTAATTCATTCGCACGAATGTATCCATTCTAATTCATTCGTACGATCTATTCTAATTCATTCGTATGATCCATTCTAATTAATTCGTATGATCCATTCTAATTCACTCATACGATCCATTCTAATACATTCATGTATCCATTCTAATCCATTCGTACGATCCATTCTAATTCATTCGTACGATCCATTCTAATTCATTCGCACAAATGTATCCATTCTAATTCATTCGTACGATCCATTCTAATTCATTCGCACGATCCATTCTAATTCATTCGTACGATCCATTCTAATTCATTCGTACGATCCATTCTAATTCATTCGTATGATCCATTCTAATTAATTCGTATGATCCATTCTAATTCATCCGTACGATCCATTCTAATTCATTCGTACGATCCATTCTAATTCATTCGCACAATCCATTCTATTTCATTCGTACGAACCATTCTTACTCATTGGTACGATCCATTCTAATTCATTCGCACGAATGTATCCATTCTAATTCATTCGTACGAATCCACTCTAATTCATTCGTACAATCCATTCTATTTCATTCGTACGATCCATTCTTACTCATTCGTATGATCCATTCTAATTCACTCGCACGAATGTATCCATTCTAAATCATTCGTACGATCCATTCTAATTCATTCATACGATCCATTCTAAATCATTCGTACAATCCATTCTATTTCATTCGTACGATCAATTCTAATTCATTAGCACGATCCATTCTAATTCATTCGTACGATCCATTCAAATTCATTCGCACGATCCATTCTGATTCATTCGTACAATCCATTCTATTTCATTCGTACGATCCATTCTTACTCATTCGTATGATCCATTCTAATTCATTCGCATGAATGTATCCATTCTAATCCATTCGTACGATCCATTCTAATCCATTCGTACGATCCATTCTAATTCATTCGCATGAATGTAACCATTCTAATTCATTCATTTGATCCATTCTAATTCATTCGTCCGATCCATTCTAATTCATTTGCACGAATGTATACAGTCTAAACCATTCATACGATCCATTCTAATTTATTCGTACGATCCATTCTAATTCATTCGTAAGATCCATTCTAATTCATTCGTACGATCCATTCTAATTCATTCATAAGATCCATTCTAATTCATTCGTACGATCCATTCTAATTTATTCGTACGATCCATTCTAATTCATTCGCACGAATGTATCCATTCTAGTTCATTCGTACGATCCATTCTAATTCATTCGTACGATCCATTCTAATTCATTCGCAAGATCCATTCTAATTCATTCGTGCGATCAATTCTAATTCATTCGCACGAATGTATCCCACACGATCCATTCTAATTCATTCGTACGTTCCATTCTAATTCATTAGCACGATCCATGCTAATTCATTCGTTCGATCAATTCTAATTCATTAGCACGATCCATTCTAATTCATTCGTACGATCCATTCTAATTCATTCACACGATCCATCCTAATTCATTCATAGGATCCATTCTAATTCATTCATACGATCTATTCTAATTCTTTCGCACGAATGTATCCATTCTAATTCATTCGCATGAATGTATCCATTCTAATTCATTCGTACGATCCATTCTAATTCATTCGTACAATCCATTCAAATTCATTCGTACGATCCATTCTAATTCATTCATATTATCCATTCTAATTCATTCATACAATCCTTTCTAATTCTTTCACACGATCCATTCTAATTCATTCGTACGATCCATTCTAATTCATTCGTACAATCCATTCTATTTCATTCGTACGATCCATTCTTACTCATTCGTATGATCCATTCTAATTCATTCGTATGATCCATTCTAATTCATTCATAGGATCCATTCTAATTCATTTGTACGATCCATTCTAATTCATTCGCACGAATGTATCCATTCTAGTTCATTCGTACGATCCATTCTAATTCATTCGTACGATCCATTCTAATTCATTCGCACGATCCATTCTAATTCATTCGTACGATCCATTCTAATTCATTCATACGATCCATTCTAATTCATTCGTACGATCCATTCTAATTCATTCGTACGAATGGATATATTCGTGTGAATGAATTAGAATGGATCATACGAATGAGTAAGAATGGATCGTACGAATGAAATAGAATGGATTGCACGAATGAATTAGAATGGATCGTACGAATGATTTAGAATCGATCGTGTGAAAGAATTAGAATGGATTGTAGGAATGAATTAGAATGGATCGTACGAAGGAATTAGAATGGATCGTACGAATGAATTAGAATGGATCGTACGAATGAATTAGAATAGATCGTACGAATGAATTAGAATGGATCGTACGAATGAATTAGAATGGATCGTGTGAAAGAATTAGAATGGATCCTACGAATGAATTAGAATGGATCGTGCAAATGAATTAGAATGGATCGTACGAATGAATTAGAATGGATCGTGCTAATGAATTAGAATTGATCGAACGAATGAATTAGCATGGATCGTGCATTCGTATGATCCATTCTAATTCATTCGTAAGATCCATTCGAATTCATTCGTACGATCCATTCTAATTCATTCGTACGATCCATTCTAATACATTTGTACGATTCATGCTAATTCATTCGCACGATCCATTCTAATTCATTCGTACGATCCATTCTTATTCATTCATACGATCCATTCTAATTCATTCGTACGATCTATTCTAATTCATTCGTACGATCCATTCTAATTCATTCGTACGATCCATTCTAATTCATTCGCACGAATGTATCCATTCTAATTCATTCGTACGATCCATTCTAATTCATTCGCACGATCGATTCTAATTCATTCGTATGATCCATTCTAATTCTTTCACACGATCCATTCTAATTCATTCGTACGATCCATTCTAATTCATTCGCACGATCCATTCTAATTCATTCGTACGATCCATTCTAATTCATTCGCACGATATGTTCTTATTCATTCGCACAATCCATTCTAATTCATTCGCACGAATGTATCCATTCTAATTCATTCGTACGATCCATTCTAATTCATTCGTATGATCCATTCTAATTAATTTGTATGATCCATTCTAATTCACTCATACGATCCATTCTAATACATTCATGTATCCATTCTAATCCATTCGTACGATCCATTCTAATTCATTCGTACGATCCATTCTAATTCATTCGCACAAATGTATCCATTCTAATTCATTCGTACGATCCATTCTAATTCATTCGCACGATCAATTCTAATTCACTCGTACGATCCATTCTAATTCATTCGTACGATCCATTCTAATTCATTCGTATGATCCATTCTAATTAATTCGTATGATCCATTCTAATTCATCCGTACGAATGAATTAGAATGGATCGTACGAATGAATTAGAATGGATCGTGTGAAAGAATTAGAATGGATCCTACGAATGAATTAGAATGGATCGTGCGAATGAATTAGAATGGATCGTACGAATGAATTAGAATGGATCGTGCTAATGAATTAGAATTGATCGAAAGAATGAATTAGCATGGATCGTGCATTCGTATGATCCATTCTAATTCATTCGTAAGATCCATTCGAATTCATTCGTACGATCCATTCTAATTCATTCGTACGATCCATTCTAATACATTTGTACGATTCATGCTAATTCATTCGCACGATCCATTCTAATTCATTCGTACGATCCATTCTTATTCATTCATACGATCCATTCTAATTCATTCGCACAATCCATTCTAATTCATTCGTACAATCCATTCTAATTCATTCGTATGATCCATTCTAATTCATTTGTACGATCCATTCTAATTCATTCGCACGATCCATTCTAATTCATTCATACGATCCATTTTAATTCATTCATACGATCCATTCTAATTCATTCCTACAATCCATTCTAATTCATTCGCCCGATCCATTCTAATTCATTCCTACGATCCATTCTATTCGAATGGATCATGCGATCCATTCGAATTCATTCGCACGATCCATTCTAATTCATTCATACGATCCATTCTAATTCATTCATACAATGCATTCTAATTCTTTCACACAATCCATTCTAATTCATTCGTACGATCCATTCTAATTCATTCGTACAATCCATTCTATTTCATTTGTACGATCCATTCTTACTCATTCGTATGATCCATTCTAATTCATTCGTACGATCCATTCTAATTCATTTGTACGATCCATTCTAATTCATTCGTACAATCCATTCTATTTTATTAGTACGATCCATTCTTACTCATTCGTATGATCCATTCTAATTCATTCGCACGAATGTATCCATTCTAATTCATTCATACAATCCATTCTAATTCATTCCGTACGATCCATTCTAATTCATTCGTACGATCGTACGAATGAATTAGAATGGATCGTGCGAATGAATTAGAATGGATCGTACGAATGAATTAGAATGGATCGTACGAATGAATTAGAATGGATCATACGAATGAGTAAGAATGGATCGTACGAATGAATTAGAATGGATCGTACGAATGAATTAGAATGGATCGTACGAATAAATTAGAATGGATACATTCGTCCTAATGAATTAGAAAGGATCATACGAATGAGTAAGAATGGATCGTACGAATGAAATAGAATAGATCGTACGAATGAATTAGAATGGAATATACGAATGAATTAGAATGGATCGTACGAATGAATTAGAATGGATCATATGAATGAATTAGTATGGATCGTACGAATGAATTAGAATGGATCGTGCGAATGAATTTGAATGGATCGTGCTAATGAATTAGAATGGAATAGAATGGATTGTACGAATGAATTAGAATGGATCGTATGAAGGAATTAGAATGGATCGTACAAATGAATTAGAATGGATCGTACGAATGAATTAGAATGGATACATTCGTGCGAATGAATTAGAATGGATACATTCGTGCAAAAGAATTAGAATAGATCGTATGAAATGAATTAGAATGGATCCTATGAATGAATTAGAATGGATCGTGCGAATGAATTAGAATGGATCGTACGAATGAATTAGAATGGATCGTGTGAAAGAATTAGAATGGATTGCACGAATGAATTAGAATGGATCGTACGAATGAATTAGAATGGATCGTGTGAAAGAATTAGAATAGATTGTATGAATGAATTAGAACATACGATCCATTCTAATTCATTCGTACGATCCATTCTAATTCCTTCGTACGATGCATTCTAATTCATTCGTACGATCCATTCTAATTCATTCGCGTAATCTATTCTAATTCATTCGTACGATCCATTCTAATTCATTCGTACGATCCATTCTAATTCATTCATACAATCCATTCTAATTTATTCGCACGAATGTATCCTTTCTAATTCATTCGTACGATCCATTCTAATTCATTAATATGATCGATTCTAATTCATTCGTACGATCCATTCTATTTCACTCATACGATCCATTCTAATACATTCATAGGATCCATTCTAATTCATTTGCACGAATATATCCATTCTAATTCATTCGTACGATCACAAATGTATCCATTCTAGTTCATTCGTACGATCCATTCTAATTCATTCGTACGATCCATTCTAATTCATTCATACGATCTATTCTAATTCATTCATACAATCCATTCTAATTCTTTCACACGATCCATTCTAATTCATTCGTACGATTCATTCGTAGGATCCATTCTAATTCATTCGTACGATCCATTCTAATTCATTCGTACGATCCATTCTAATTCATTTGCACGATCCATTCTTATTCATTCTAATTCATTCGTACGATCCATTCTAATTCATTCGCACGATCCATTCTAATTCATTCTAATTCATTCGTACGATCCATTCTACGATCAATTCTAATTCATTCGTATATTCCATTCTAATTCATTAGCACGATCCATGCTAATGAATTAGAATGGATCGTACGATCCAATCTAATTCATTCATACGATCCATTCTTACTCATTCGTATGATCCATTCTAATTCAATCGCACTATCCTTTCTAATTCATTCGTACGATCCATTCTAATTCCTTCGTACAATCCATTCTAATTCATTCGTACGATCCATTCTAATTCATTCGTACGATCCATTCTAATTCCTTCGTACGATCCATTCTAATTCATTCATACGATCTATTCTAATTCATTCTAATTCATTCGTACGATCCATTCTAATTCATTCATACGATCCATTCTAATTCATTCGCACGAATGTATCCTTTCTAATTCATTCGTACGATCCATTCTAATTCATTCACACGTGCAAATGAATTAGAATGGATCGTATGAATGTATTAGAACGGATCGTGCGAATGAATTAGAATGGATCGTGCGAATGAATTAGAATGGATCGTGCGAATGAATCGTACGAATGAACTAGAATGGATACATTCGTGCGAATGAATTAGAATGGATCATACGAATGAATTAGAATGGATCGTACGTACGATCCATTCTAATGGATACATTTGTGCGAATGAATCTTAATGGATTGTATGAATGAATTACAATGGATCGTACGATGGATCGTACGAATGAATTAGAATGGATCGTACGAATGAACTAGAATGGATATATTCGTGCGAATAAATTAGAATGGATCGTACGAATGAATTAGAATGGATCATACGAATGAATTAGAATGGATCTTACGAATGAATTAGAATGGATCGTAAGAATGAATTAGAATGGATCGTACGAATGAATTAGAATGGATACATTCGTGCGAATGAATTAGAATGGATCGTACGAATGAATTAGAATGGATCGTACGAATAAATTAGAATGGATACATTCATCCGAATGAATTAGAATGGATCATACGAATGAGTAAGAATGGATCGTATGAATGTATTAGAATAGATTGTACGAATGAATTAGAATGGATTAGACGAATGAATTAGAATGGATCGTGTGAAAGAATTAGAATGCATTGTATGAATGAATTAGAATGGATCGTATGAATGAATTAGAATGGATCGTGCGAATGAATTCGAATGGATCGTACGAATTCATTCTAATTCATTCATACAATCCATTCTAATACTTTCACACGATCCATTCTAATTCATTCGTAGGATCCATTCTAATTCATTCGTACAATCTCTTCTATTTCATTCGTACGATCCATTCTTACTCATTCGTATGATCCATTCTAATTCATTCGGACGAATGTATCCATTCTAATTTATTCGTACGATCCATTCTAATTCATTCATACGATCCATTCTAATTCCTTCGTACGATCCATTCTAATTCATTCGTACGATCCATTCTAATTCATTCATATGATCCATTCTAATTCATTCTTACGATCCATTCTAATTCATTCGCACAAATGTATCCATTCTAATTCATTCGTACGAAGGAATTAGAATGGATCGTACGAATGAATTAGAATGGATCGTACGAATGAATTAGAATGGATCTTACGAATGAATTAGAATGGATCGTACGAATGAATTAGAATGGATCGTACGAATGAATTAGAATGGATATATCCGTGCAAATGAATTAGAATGGATCGTATGAATGTATTAGAATGGATCGTATGAGTGAATTAGAATGGATCGTACGAATGAATTAGAATGGATCGTATGAATGAATTAGAATGGTTACATTCGTGCGAATGAATTAGAATAGATCGTATGAATGAATTAGAATGGATCGTACGAATAAATTAGAATGGATCGTGGGAATGAATTAAAATGGATCATACGAATGAATTAGAATGGATCCACCGAATGAGTTAGAATGGATCATACGAATGATCCAATCTAATTCATTCATACGATCCATTCTAATTCATTTGCACGAATATATCCATTCTAATTCATTCGTACGATCCATTCTAATTCCTTCGTACGATCCATTCTAATTCCTTCGTACGATCCATTCTATTTCATTCGTATGATCCATTCTAATTCCTTCGTACGATCCATTCTAATTCCTTCGTATCTATTCTAATTCACTCATACGATCCATTCTAATTCATTCATACGATCTATTCTAATTCATTCATACAATACATTCTAATTCTTTCACACGATCCATTCTAATTCATTCGTACGATCCATTCTAATTCATTCGCACAATCCATTCTATTTCATTCGTACGATCCATTCTTACTCATTGGTACGATCAATTCTTATTCATTCGCACGAATGTATCCATTCTAATTCATTCGTACGAATGAATTATAGTGGATCGTACGAATGAATTAGAATGGATCGTGCGAATGAATTAGAATGGATCGTGCGAATGAATTAGAATGGATCGTACGAATGAACTAGAATGGATACATTCGTGCGAATGAATTAGAATGGATCGTACGAATGAATTAGAATGGATCAAACGAATGAATTAGAATGGATCTTACGAATGAATTAGAATGGATCGTACGAATAAATTAGAATGGATCGTATGAATGGTTTAGAATGGATACATTCGTGCGAATGAATTAGAATGGATCGTACGAATAAATTAGAATGGATCAAATGAATGAATTAGAATGGTTACATTCATGCGAATGAATTAGAATGGATCGTACGAATGGATTAGAATGGATCGTACGAATGGATTAGAATGGATACATTCGTGCGAATGAATTAGAATGGATCATACGAATGAGTAAGAATGGATCGTACGAATGAAATAGAATGGATTAGAATGTATTAGAATGGATCGTACGAATGAACTAGAATGGATACATTCGTGCGAATGAATTAGAATGGATCGTACGAATGAATTAGAATGGATCTTACGAATGAATTAGAATGGATCGTACGAATGAATTAGAATGGATCGTACGAATAAATTAGAATGGATACATTCGTGCGAATGAATTAGAATGGATCGGACGAATGAATTAGAATGGATCGTACGCTCGAATGTATCCATTCTAATCCATTCGTACGATCCATTCTAATTCATTCGCATGAATGTAACCATTCTAATTCATTCATTTGATCCATTCTAATTCATTCGTACGATCCATTCTAATTCATTCATACGATCCATTCTAATTCATTTGTACGATCCATTCTAATTCATTCATACAATCCACTCTAATTCATTCGCATGATCCATTCTAATTCATTCATACGATCCATTCTAATTCATTCATACAATCCATTCTAATTCATTCATACGATCTATTCTAATTCTTTCGCACGAATGTATCCATTCTAATTCATTCGCGCGAATGTATCCATTCTAATTCATTCGTACGATCCATTCTAATTCATTCGCACGATCCATTCTAATTCATTCGTACTATCAATTCTAATTCATTCGCACGAATGTATCCATTCTAATTCATTCGTACGATCCATTCTAATTCATTCATAGGATCCATTCTAATTCATTCATACAATCCATTCTAATTTATTCGCACGAATGTATCCATTCTAATTCATTCGTTCGATCAGTTCTAATTCATTCACAAAATCTATTCTAATTCATTCATACGATCCATTCTAATTCATTCACACGAATGTATCCATTCTAATTCATTCATACGATCCATTCTAATTCATTCGTACGATCCATTCTAATTCACTCATACGATCCATTCTAATACATTCATACGATCCATTCTAATTTATTTGCACGAATATATCCATTCTAATTCATTCGTACGATACATTCTAATTCCTTCGTACGATCCATTCTAATTCATTCGTACGATCTATCCTATTTCATTCGTACGATCCATTCTTACTCATTCGTACGATCCATTCTAATTCATTCGTCCGATCCATTCTAATTAGAATGGATCCACCGAATGAGTTAGAATGGATCATACGAATGAATTAGAATGGATTGTACGAATGAATTAGAATGGATTGTGCGAATGAATTTGAATGGATCGTATGAATGAATAAGAATGGATCGTACGAATGAATTAGAATGGATCGTGCGAATGAATTAGCATTAACCGTATGAATGTATTAGAATGGATCATACGAATGAATTAGAATGAATCGTACGATCCATTCTAGTTCATTCGTACGATCCATTCTAATTCATTCGCACGAATGTATCCATTCTAGTTCATTCGTACGATCCATTCTAGTTCATTCGTACGATCCATTCTAATTCATTCGTACGATCCATTCTAATTCATTCGTATGATCCATTCTAATTAATTCGTATGATCCATTCTAATTCATTCGTACGATCCATTCTAATTCATTCATACAATCCATTCTAATTCATTCGCACGAATGTATCCATTTTAATTAATTCGTACGATCCATTCTAATTCATTCGTATGATCCATTCTTATTCATTCGCATGATCCAGTCTAATGGATTCGCACGATCTATTCTAATTCATTCGCACGAATGTATCCATTCTAATTCATACAATCGTGTGAATGAATTAGAATGGTTACATTCGTGCGAATGAATTAGAATGGATCGTACGAATGGATTAGAATGGATCGTATGAATGGATTAGAATGGATACATTCGTGCGAATGAATTAGAATGGATTGTATGAATGAATTAGAATGGATCGTACGATCCATTCGAATTCATTCGTATAGTCCATTCTAATTCATTCGTACGATCCATTCTAATTCATTCGTACGAATGTATCCATTCTAATTCATTTGCACGATCCATTCTAATTCATTCCTATGATCTATTCTAATTCATTCGTACGATCCATTCTAATTCATTCTAATTCATTAATACGATCCATTCTACGATCCATTCTAATTCATTCGTATATTCCATTCTAATTCATTAGCACGATCCATGCTAATGAATTAGAATGGATCGTACGATCCAATATAATTCATTCATACGATCCATTCTTACTCATTCGTATGATCCATTCTAATTCAATCGTACGATCCATTCTAATTCATTCGTACGATCCATTCTAATTCCTTCGTACGATCCATTCTAATTCATTCGTACGATCCATTCTAATTCCTTCGTACGATCCATTCTAATTCATTCGTACGATCCATTCTAATTCATTCGCGCAATCTATTCTAATTCATTCGTACGATCCATTCTAATTCATTCGTACGATCCATTCTAATTCATTCATACAATCCATTCTAATTTATTCGCACGAATGTATCCATTCTAATTCATTCGTACGATCCATTCTAATTCATTCGCACAATCTATTCTAATTCATTCATACGATCCATTCTAATTCATTCGCACGAATGTATCCATTTTAATTCATTCATACGATCCATTCTACTTCATTCGTACTATCCGTTCTAATTCACTCATACGATCCATTCTAATTCATTCATACGATCCATTCTAATTCATTTACACGAATATATCCATTCTAATTCATTCGTACGATCCATTCTAATTCCTTCGTACGATCCATTCTAATTCCTTCGTACGATCCATTCTATTTCATTCGTATGATCCATTCTAATTCCTTCGTACGATCCATTCTAATTCCTTCGTATCCATTCTAATTCACTCATACGATCCATTCTAATTCAGCCGTACGATCCATTCTAATTCATTCATACAATCCATTCTAATTCATTCGCATGAATGTATCCATTCTAATTCATTCGTACGATCAGGTCTAATTCATTCACAAAATCTATACTAATTCATTCATACGATCCATTCTAATTTATTCACACGAATGTATCCATTCTAATTCATTCATACGATCCATTCTAATTCATTCGTACGATCCATTCTAATTCACTCATACGATCCATTCTAATACATTCATACGATCCATTCTAATTCATTTGCACGAATATATCCATTCTAATTCATTCGTACGATCCATTCTAATTCCTTCGTATAATCCATTCTAATTCATTCGTATGATCTATTCTAATTCATTCGTCCGATCCATTCTAATTCATTCGCACGAATGTATCCATTCTAATTCATTCGTACGATCCATTCTAATTCATTCGTACGATCCATTCTAATTCATTCATTTGATCCATTCTAATTCATTCGTACGATCCATTCTAATTCATTCGTCCGATCCATTCTAATTCATTCGCACGAATGTATCCATTCTAATTCATTCGTATGATCCATTCTAATTCATTCGTACGATCCATTCTAATTCATTCGTACGATCCATTCTAATTCATTCGTACGATCCATTCTAATTCATTCGCACGAATGTATCCATTCTAGTTCATTCGTACGATCCATTCTAATTCATTCGTACGATCCATTCTAATTCATTCCCACGATCCATTCTAATTCATTCGTATGATCAATTCTAATTCATTCGCACGAATGTATCCATTCTAATTCATTCGTACGATCCTGAATTAGAATGGATCGTACGAATGAATTAGAATGGATACCTTTGTGCGTATGAATTAGAATGGATCGTACGAATGAATTAGAATGGATAATATTAATGAATTAGAATAGATCGTACGAATGAATTAGAATGGATACATTCGTGCGAATGAATTAGAATGGATCGTGCGAATCAATTAGACTGGATCGTGCGAATGAATAAGAATAGATCATACGAATGAATTAGAATGGATCGTACGAATTAATTAGAATGTATACATTCGTGCGAATGAATTAGAATGGATTGTACGAATGAATTAGAATGGATCGTATGAATGAATTAGAATGGAACGTATGAGTGAATTAGAACGGATAGTACGAATGAAGTAGAATGGATCGTATGAATGAATTAGAATGGATACATTCGTGCGAATGAATTAGAATGGATCGTATGAATGAATTAGAATAGATTATGAGAATGAATTAGAATGGATCGTAAGAATGAATTAGAATGGATCGTACGAATGAATTAGAATGGATCTTACGAATGAATTAGAATGGATCGTACGAATGAGTAAGAATGGATCGTACGAATGAAATAGAATGGATTGTACGAATGAATTAGAATGGATTCGTAGGAATGAATTAGAATGGATACATTCGTGCGAATGAATTAGAATGGATCGTACGAATGAATTAGAATGGATCGTACGAATGAATTAGAATAGATTGTGCGAATGAATTAGAATGGATCGTGCGAATGAAATAGAATGGATACAAATGAATTAGAATGGATCATACGAATGAATTAGAATGACGATCCATTCTTACTCATTCGTATGATCCATTCTAATTTATTCGCACGAATATATCCATTCTAATTCATTGGTACGTCTAATTCATTCGTACGGTCCATTCTAATTCATTCGCACAATCCATTCTATTTCATTCGTACGATCCATTCTAATTCATTTGTACGATCCATTCTAATTCATTCGTCCGATCCATTCTAATTCATTCGCACGAATGTATCCATTCTAATTCATTCGTACGATCCATTCTAATTCATTCGTACGATCCATTCGATTGTGTGAATGAATTAGAATGGACCGTACGAATGAATTAGAATGGATCGTATAAATGAATTAGAATGGATACATTCGTGCGAATGAATTAGAATGGATCGGATGAATGAATTAGAATGGATCGTACGAATGAATTAGAATGGATTGTATGAATGAATTAGAATGGATCGTGGGAATGAATTAGAATGGATCCTACGAATGAATTAGAATGGATCGTGTGAAAGAATTAGAATGGATCGTACGAATGAATTAGAATGGATCGTGCGAATGAATTAGAATGGATCGTATGAATGAATTAGAATAGATTTTGTGAATGAATTAGAACTGATCGTACGAATGAATTAGAATGGATCAGACGAATGAATTAGAATGGATACATTTGTGTGAATGATTTAGAATGGATTGTACGAATGAATTAGAATGGATCGTATGAATGAATTAGAATGGATACATTCGTGCGAATGAATTAGAATAAATCGTGCGAATCCATTAGACTGGATCATGCAAATGAATAAGAATGGATCATACGAATGAATTAGAATGGATCGTACGAATTAATTAGAATGGATACATTCGTGCGAATGAATTAGAATGGATTGTATGAATGAATTAGAATGGATCGTACGAATGAATTAGAATGGATCATACGAATTAATTAGAATGGATCATACGAATGAATTAGAATGGATTGTACGAATGAATTAGAATGGATCGTACGAATGAACTAGAATGGATCGTACGAATAAATTAGAATGGATACATTCGTCCGAATGAATTAGAATGGATCATACGAATGAGTAAGAATGGATCGTACGAATGAAATAGAATAGATTGTACAAATGAATTAGAATGGATCCTACGAATGAATTAGAATAGATCATGTGAAAGAATTAGAATGGATTGTATGAATTAATTAGAATGAATTTGTACGATCCATTCGAATTCATTCGCACGATCCATTCTAATTCATTCATACGATCCATTCTAATTCATTCATACAATCCATTCTAATTCTTTCTCACGATCCATTCTAATTCATTCGTAGGATCCATTCTAATTCATTCGTACAATCTATTCTATTTCATTCATACGATCCATTCTTACTCATTCGTATGATCCATTCTAATTCATTCAGATGAATGTATCCATTCTAATTCATTCGTACGATCCATTCTAATTCATTCGTACGATCCATTCTAATTCATTCGTCCGATCCATTCTAATTCATTTGCACGAATGTATCCATTCTAATTCATTCGTACGGCACATTCTAATTCATTCGTACAATCTATTCTATTTCATTCGTACGATCCATTCTTACTCATTCGTATGATCCATTATAATTCATTCGGACGAATGTATCCATTCTAATTTATTCGTACGATCCATTCTAGTTCATTCGTACGATCCATTATAATTCATTCGTACGATCCATTCTAATTCATTCGTCCGATCCATTCTAATTCATTTGCACGAATGTATCCATTCTAATTCATTCGTACGGTACATTCTAATTCATTCGTACAATCTATTCTATTTCATTCGTATGATCCATTCTTACTCATTCGTATGATCCATTATAATTCATTCGGACGAATGTATCCATTCTAATTTATTCGTACGATCCATTCTAGTTCATTCGTACGATCCATTCTAATTCGTATGATCCATTCTAATTCATTCGTACAATCCATTCTAATTCATTCGTACGTTCCATTCTAATTCATTAGCACGATCCATGCTAATTCATTCGTTCGATCAATTCTAATTCATTAGCACGATCCATTCTAATTCATTCGTACGATCCATTCTAATTCATTCGCACGATCCATTCTAATTCATTCATAGGATCCATTCTAATTCATTCATACAATCCATTCTAATTCATTCATACAATCCATTCTAATTCTTTCACACGATCCATTCTAATTCATTCGTAGGATCCATTCTAATTCATTCGTACAATCTATTCTATTTCATTCGTACGATCCATTCTTACTCATTCGTATGATCCATTCTAATTCATTCGGACGAATGTATCCATTCTAATTTATTCATATGATCC
Organism: Chamaelirium japonicum; assembly: GCA_947650365.1. Taxonomy (NCBI): domain Eukaryota; kingdom Viridiplantae; phylum Streptophyta; class Magnoliopsida; order Liliales; family Melanthiaceae; genus Chamaelirium; species Chamaelirium japonicum. The sequence goes on from CANTAL010000118.1 coordinate 827,454, forward strand.
ATTCTAATTCATTTGTACGATTCATTCTATTTCATTCGTACGATCCATTCTTACTCATTCGTACGATCCATTCGAATTCATTCACACGATCCATTCTAATTCATTCATACGATCCATTCTAATTCATTCATACAATCTATTCTAATTCTTTCACACGATCCATTCTAATTCATTCGTAGGATCCATTCTAATTCATTCGTACAATCTATTCTATTTCATTCGTACGATCCATTCTTACTCATTCGTATGATCCATTCTAATTCATTCGGACGAATGTATCCATTCTAATTTATTCGTACGATCCATTCTAATTCATTCGTACGATCCATTCTAATTCATTCATACGATCCATTCTAATTCATTCGTATGATCCATTCTAATTTATTCGTACGATCCATTCTAATTCATTCGTACAATCCATTCTAATTCATTCACACGAATGTATCCATTCTAATTAATTCGTACGATCCATTCTAATTCATTCGTATAATCCATTCTAATTCATTCGTACGATCCATTCTAATTCATTCGCACGATCTGTTCTTATTCATTCGCACAATCCATTCTAAACCATTTATACGATCCATTCTAATTTATTTGTACGATCCATTCTAATTCATTCGTAAGATCCATTCTAATTCATTCGTACGATCCATTCTAATTCATTCGTACGATCCATTCTAACTCATTCGCACGAATGTATCCATTCTAGTTCATTCGTACGATCCATTCTAATTCATTCGTACGATCAATTCTAATTCATTCGCACGATCCATTCTAATCCATTCGTAAGATCCATTCTAATTCATTCGCACGAATGTATCCATTCTAATTCATTCGTACATACGATCCATTCGTACGATCCATTCTAATTCATTCGCACGATCTGTTCTTATTCATTCGCACAATCCATTCAAATTCATTCGAACGAATGTATCCATTCTAATTCATTCGTACGATCAATTCTAATTCATGTACACAAAGGTATCCATTCTAATTCATTCGTACGATCCATTCTAATTCAGGATCGTACGAATGAATTAGAATGGATACATTCGTGCGAATGAATTAGAATGGATCATACGAATGAGTAAGAATGGATCGTACGAATGACATAGAATAGATTGTACGAATGAATTAGAATGGATCCTACGAATGAATTATAATGGATCATGTGAAAGAATTAGAATGGATTGTATGAATGAATTAGAATGGATCGTACGAATGAATTAGAATGGATCGTACGAATGAATTAGAATGGATACATTCGTGCGAATGAATTAGAATTGATCGTACGAATGAATTAGAATGGATCGTGCGAATGAATTAGAATGGATCGTACGAATGAATTAGAATGGATTGTACGAATGAACTAGAATGGATACATTCGTGCGAATGAATTAGAATGGATCGTACGAATGAATTAGAATGGATCGTACGAATGAATTAGAATGGATCTTACGAATGAATTAGAATGGATCGTACGAATGAATTAGAATGGATCGTACGAATGAATTAGAATGGATACATTCGTCTGAATGAATTAGAATGGATCGGACGAATGAATTAGAATGGATCGTACGAATGAATTAGAATGGATCGTATGAATAAATTAGAATGGATACATTCGTCTGAATGAATTAGAATGGATCATACGAATAAGTAAGAATGGATCGTACGAATGAAATAGAATGGATCGTACGAATGAACTAGAATGGATACATTCGTGCGAATGAATTAGAATGGATCGTACGAATGAATTAGAATGGATCGTACGAATGAATTAGAATGGATCTTACGAATGAATTAGAATGGATCGTACGAATGAATTAGAATGGATCGTACGAATGAATTAGAATGGATACATTCATGCGAATGAATTAGAATGGATCGGACGAATGAATTAGAATGGATCGTAGGAATGAATTAGAATATATCGTACGAATGAATTAGAATGGATCGTACGAATAAATTAGAATGGATACATTCGTCCGAATGAATTAGAATGGATCATACGAATGAATTAGAATGGATCGTACGAATGAATTAGAATGGATCATATTAATGAATTAGAATGAATCGTACGAATGAATTAGAATGGATACATTCGTGCGAATGAATTAGAATGGATCGTGCACGAATGTATCCATTCTAATTCATTCGTACGATCCATTCTGCACAAAGGTATCCATTCTAATCCATTCGTAGGATCCATTCTAATCCATTCGTATGATCCATTCTAATTCATTCGTACGATCCATTCTAATTTATTCGCTCGAATGTATCCATTCTAATCCATTCGTACTATCCATTCTAATCCATTCGTACGATCCATTCTAATTCATTCGCATGAATGTAACCATTCTAATTCATTCATTTGATCCATTCTAATTCATTCGTACGATCCATTCTAATTCATTCGTCCGATCCATTCTAATTCATTCGCACGAATGTATCCATTCTAATTCATTCGTACGATCCATTCTAATTCATTCGTACGATCCATTCTAATTCATTCGTAAGATCCATTCTAATTCATTCGTATGATCCATTCTAATTCATTCGTACGATCCATTCTAATTCATTCGCACGAATGTATCCATTCTAGTTCATTCGTACGATCCATTCTAATCCATTCGTACGATCCATTCTAATTCATTCGCATGAATGTAACCATTCTAATTCATTCATTTGATCCATTCTAATTCATTCGTACGATCCATTCTAATTCATTCATCCGATCCATTCTAATTCATTCGCACGAATGTATCCATTCTAATTCATTCGCACGATCCATTCTAATTCATTCGTACGATCCATTCTAATTCATTCGTACGATCCATTCTAATACATTCGTAGGATCCATTCTAATTCATTCGTACAATCTATTCTATTTCATTCGTACGATCCATTCTTACTCATTCGTATGATCCATTCTAATTCATTTGGACGAATGTATCCATTCTAATTTATTCGTACGATCCATTCTAATTCATTCGTACGATCCATTCTTACTCATTCGTACGATCCATTCTAATTCCTTCGTACGATCCATTCTAATTCCTTCGTACGATCCATTCTAATTCATTCGCACGATCCATTCTAATTCTTTCATACAATCCATTCTAATTCTTTCGTGCGAATGAATTAGAATGGATACCTTTGTGCATATGAATTAGAATGGATCGTACGAATGAATTAGAATGGATCATATTAATGAATTAGAATGGATCGTACAAATGAATTAGAATGGATACATTCGTGCGAATGAATTAGAATGGATCGTGCGAATCAATTAGACTGGATCGTGCGAATGAATAAGAATAGATCATACGAATGAATTAGAATGGATTGTACGAATTAATTAGAATGGATACATTCGTGCGAATGAATTAGAATGGATTGTATGAATGAATTAGAATGGATCATACGAATTAATTAGAATGGAACGTACGAACGAATTAGAATGGATCGTGCGAATGAATTAGAATGGATCGTACGAATAAATTAGAATGGATACATTTGTGCGAATGAATTAGAATGGATCGTACGAATGAATTAGAATGGATCGTATGAATGAATTAGAATGGATCATACGAATGAATTAGAATGGATCGTGCGAATGAATTAGAATGGATCGTACGAATGAATTAAAATAGATCGTGTGAAAGAATTAGAATGGTTCGTACGAATGAATTAGAATGGATCGTGCGAATGAATTAGAATATATGGATCGTATGAATGAATTAGAATAGATTTTGTGAATGAATTAGAACTGATCGTACGAATGAATTAGAATGGATCGTACGATTGAATTAGAATGGATACATTTGTGCGAATGAATTAGAATGGATCGTACGAATGAATTAGAATGGATCGTATGAATGAATTAGAATGGATACATTCGTGCGAATGAATTAGAATGGATCGTGCGAATCCATTAGACTGGATCTTGCGAATGAATAAGAATGGATCATACGAATGAATTAGAATGGATCGTATGAATTAATTAGAATGGATACATTCGTGCGAATAAATTGGAATGGATTGTATGAATGAATTAGAATGGATCGTACGAATGAATTAGAATGGATCATACGAATTAATTAGAATGGATCATACGAATGAATTAGAATGGATTGTACGAATGAATTAGAATGGATCGTACGAATGAACTTGATTGGATCGTACGAATGAAATAGAATAGATTGTACAAATGAATTAGAATGGATTCGTACGAATGAATTAGAATGGATACATTCGTGCGAATGAATTAGAATGGATACATTCGTGCGAAAGAATTAGAATAGATCGTATGAATGAATTAGAATGGATCGTATGAATGAATTAGAATGGATCGTGCGAATGAATTAGAATGGATCGTGCTAATGAATTAGAATTGATCAAACGAATGAATTAGCATGGATCGTGCTAATGAATTAGAATGGATAGTACGAATGAATTAGAATGGATCAAATGAATGAATTAGAATGGTTACATTCATGCGAATGAATTAGAATGGATCGTACGAATGGATTAGAATGGATCGTACGAATGGATTAGAATGGATACATTCGAGCGAATGAATTAGAATGGATCGTACGGAATGAATTAGAATGGATTGTATGAATGAATTAGAATGGATACATTCGTGCGAATGAATTAGAATGGATCGTGCGAATGAATTAGAATGGATTCGTACGAATGAATTAGAATGGATACATTCGTGCGAATGAATTAGAATGGATCGTACCAATAAGTAAGAATGGATCGTACGAATGAAATAGAATGGATCGTACGAATGAATTAGAATGGATCGTACGGAATGAATTAGAATGGATTGTATGAATGAATTAGAATGGATCGTGCGAATGAATTAGAATGGATCATACGAATTAATTAGAATGGATCATACGAATGAATTAGAATTGATCGTACGAATGGATTAGAATGGATTGTACCAATGAGTAAGAATGGATCGTGCGAATGAATTAGAATGGATCGGACGAATGAATTAGAATGGATCATACGAATGAATTAGAATGGATCGTACGAATGAATTAGAATGGATCGTACGAATAAATAAGAATGGATACATTCGTCTGAATGAATTAGAATGGATCATACGAATGAGTAAGAATGGATCGTACGAATGAATCAGAATGGATCGTACGAATGAATTAGAATGGATCATACGAATGAATTAGAATGGATCATACGAATGAGTAAGAATGGATCGTACGAATGAAATAGAATGGATTGTACGAATGAATTAAAATGGATCGTACGAATGAATTAGAATGGATCGTGTGAAAGAATTAGAATTAGAATGGATCGTACGAATAAATTAGAATGGATACATTCGTTCGAATGAATTAGAATGGATCATAAGAATGAGTAAGAATGGATCGTACGAATGAAATAGAATAGATTGTACAAATGAATTAGAATGGATCCTACGAATGAATTAGAATGGATCGTGTGAAAGAATTAGAATGGATTGTATGATCCATTCTAATTCATTCGTATGATCCATTCTAATTAATTGGTATGATCCATTCTAAGTCATTCGTACGATCCATTCTAATTCATTCATACAATCCATTCTAATTCATTCGCACGAATATATCCATTCTAATTAATTCGTACGATCCATTCTAATTCATTCGTATGATCCATTCTAATTCATTCGTACGATCCATTCTAATTCATTCGCACGATCTGTTCTTATTCATTCGCACAATCCATTCTAAACCATTCATACGATCCATTCTAATTTATTCGTACGATCCATTCTAATTCATTCGTAAGATCCATTCTAATTCATTCGTACGATCCATTCTAATTCATTCGTACGATCCATTCTAATTCATTCGCACGAATGTATCCATTCTAGTTCATTCGTACGATCCATTCTAATTCATTCGTACGATCCATTCTAATTCATTCGCACGATCCATTCTAATTCATTCGTACGATCCATTCTAATTCATTCGCACGAATGTATCTGTTGGGGGTATCTGAAATCTGCCCTGGACTTCGCCCCCCCCCCCCCCGTGCTCACCAAATCGCCTTGACAGGGAGAGAGATCCGCATTGGGCTGAAGGGGCCTATGCCAAGGACACTCATAGGAGCTCACCTAAGCTCGCTGGAGCTCGCCTGAGCTCGCCCAGGAGCCTGCCTAAGTTCGCTCAGGAGCTCGCCAAGCTCGCCCCGGAGCTCGCCTAAGCTCGCCCAGGAGCTCGCCAAGCCCGCGCAAGAACTCGCTTGCAGTGGTAGCGGGAATTAGACCGTCATGCACAACAAAGACATCGGTACCGCAAACGCACCTAGCTCATGCAGGAGCTCGCCCAAGCTCGTTCAGGAGCTCGCCTAAGCTCTCTCAGGAGCTCGCCCAAGCTCTCTCAGGAGCTCGCCTAAGCTCGCTCAGGAGCTCGTCGAGCTCGTTCAGGAGCTCGCCTAAGCTCTCTCGTGAGCTCGCCTAAGCTCTCTCAGGAGCTCGCCCAAGCTTGCCTCGACCCCTGTTTATCGAAGAGGTTGCCCCCGCGAGGTCCGACTCTTGATAAATATGGGCGAAAGGACGGAGCAGTGCCGGGCGAGCTGGCCTTTGCTTCCTCCTTGAGACCGCCCGGACTTGAACATTCTAGAATGGCCACCTGGCCACGACAAGAAAGATTCCCTCCCCCACTCAAACCGTCTGGCAGGCTTGACGACAGAATGTCAGGGCGCGAGTACCAAGGACTGTCAGACCCATGCGAGCCAGAACGTGGGGGTCTAGAAAGCCCTGAAAGAATCTCCACGTGTCGGGGTACGGTAGGCCGCCGATTGCTATAAATGCTCACCCCCAGGCTCCATAGTACAGGTTCGAATTCCTTTTCCCTACCACTTTGGTATACCGCAGCTCGCCGTTGTGCCACCGTGACTGACTTGAGCGTCGGAGGGTCTGCGCTCCTAAGGGAGCCAGCCGTTCTCACGTTCTATTTTCTTTGTCTTGCAGGCAGCCGGCACGGACCAGCAAAAAATCCCCCGAACATTTGGCGCCGTCTGTGGGATCTTCGACTGGTTCCTACGAGAATGCCCAGCCACGCGGTTGAGCGCCGTTCGCTTTTGTAACCCCAAAGATGGCTCCGGTGACAAGGGGACGCAGGCGACCGAGGACTCGTGCCAGATCTGCGTGCAGCGAGCCTCCGGTCGAGACCCCTCAGCCCCCGGTCCCGCTCAGTGACCAACTCTTGTTGGAGATGTTGGCCACCCAGCGGGCGATGATGGAGGAGCTGACACGATTGCGTCAGGCTCCGGCGGCCAGCCGACGATCTGGGCCGGCGAAGACGGCGTCTCCGGTGCGACCACCGGCGTCAACATCGCGCCCTCCCACGATCGCTCCGGCGCAGCAGGTTTCCCATCCGGAACCCCCAGTCGGGAGAGCGGCTGCGCGAGGGGTGCCGTAAACCCCGCTCATGAGGTTGCAGAAGATAGTCACCCAGCGATCTAGCAACCAGGCGACCTCGCGCGCGACCATCCCTTGCCGCCGTAGCCGAAGCATTGATTCTGACGGATCAGAGGAAAGGTCTCTAGAGCGGGACCGCGACCCGCGCCATCGGCGACGAGGGAAAGAGCCCGCGGTGGAAATACCTTCCGAAGCTCGCGAGGCAACGTCCTCCCACAGGCCAACTGACGCGTTGAAGGAATCCACGGGTGGACGGCAAGGAGGCCGTCGAGCGGTTGCCTCCGAGGGTCGCCGCGGGGTGGGACCGACCTCGCCATAAGGGAGCGTACGAGACTGCCTAGGACCTGCGCAACCGCCTCTGGGAGTTCTCCCCGGGCGCTGGCAGCGATCTAGTGCGCCAGTAGATTTACTGGAAGACCTCGCCGCCCACGGAGGTAGCTCGCCTTTCACCAGCGAGGTCCACCAAGGGGGTTTTCTGCACCACTGGACCCCCCCGAAGTTTGTATTGTTCGACGGGTCGCAGGATCCCGTTGACCATCTCTTGGCTTACAGAAAGCTCCTGTTTTTCCGGGACCAAGACCACGTCTTGTGCCGAGCATTCCCGAGCAGCTTGACCGGCTCGGCATTGAACTGGTTCCACAAGTTGCCGCCCGGCATGATCCCCGACTTTCCGACCCTCTCTAGGCTATTCCTGGAGCAGTATCGCTGCAATAGGCAGCCCCCGAAGAGAATCGAGTCTCTGTTTACCTTAACCATGGGAGCCCGCGAGATGCTCCGGTGCTTCGCAACGCGATTCCGAAGCACCTACCTCGCTCTGGAAGACTCGGCGGGCCAAGATCGTACCGTGGTGAGTGCTTTCAGAAGCGCCCTCCCCGAGGGTTGCAAGCTTCATGACGCTCTAGTGATCAAGGACCCTCGCACGATGGTTGAACTATTTGCCCTGGTCCAGCAACACATCAAGCTCGAAGACGCTGTGCTAGACCGGAAGGGAAAGGCAGTCGAGCAGCGACCTCCTCCGGCCTCGCGACCTCTGGTCGTTAAGGCCGTGGAGAGAAGGGAGGTGCCCCTGGCGGTGCCTTTGCCTGGACCGCCCGCTGTTCCTGCTGAACAGCCCGCTGAAGCCCCCGCGGCTGTCGCTGGAAGGCCGGCGAACTGGCGCCTGCCTTCAGGACCCGGGGAGCGGGACTTCACCGTGCTAACCCACTCGCCAGGACAAATCTTCCATCAGATTCGGAATGAACCTTTCTTCCAGTACCCGCCACCCCTGCAGGTCGGAGAGCCTGGCTCTACCGACAACTCGCGGCGGTGTGCTTTTCATCGAAGCCCTGGGCATCACACTAACAGATGCCGGGCTCTCAAGAACCACCTCGAGGATTTGGTCATCCAGGGCCACTTGAATCAGTTTATTTCGCCTCCAAGGAGGTTCGAGGTGGTACCGGCACGGGCTCCTCGGGAGGGAGATCGCCCGGGGCCCGCTGAACCTGCCCTGCCTCCGCCTCCCCCGGGAGGACCGGCGATCTGCCAAACCATCAGCGGGCGGCTGATCGGCCCGAGATCCAGTAATAAAGCCTGTCGACGAGTCAGGGAGATAGAGCGGGCACAGAAGGTATTTTCCGTCTCGCTAACTCCTACTTTACTACAAGCACCAAGGGTGGAAGCCCGCGATTTTCTTTGGTTTTCGGAAGATGACATGATCGGGGTCGTTACGCCCCACAATGACCCCCTCGTCATACGCCTGATGATGGCTAACATCGAGGTGAGGCGAGCTCTGGTTGATTCGGGGAGCGCCGTGGATATCCTTTTTCTGTCGGTCTACCTGAGAATGGGGTTGAGACTCGCCGACCTGTCTCCCTCGACGAGCTCCCTCAGTGGATTCACCGGCGAGGTCGCCAAAGTGGCAGGGGAGATAACCCTCACTGTGACCGCTGGCCCGGAGGCTCGCCAAGTCCGCTTCGCGGTAGTGGATGGAAGTTCCGCATTTAACGCCATCCTTGGGCGGCCTTGGCTAAGGCAAATGAATGCGGTAGCTTCACCCAACCATCAGGCCCTCAAGTTCCCGACCGCGAGCGGGGTCGTAGTAATTCGGGGTGATCAGGTAGCCGCTACCCGATGCGAGCAGGATGTCCTTCACCTCATGGACATGGAGGTCGCCGAGGCCAAGAGGCCCGCACCCTCCTAGCAATTACCGCCCGCTACGAGAGAGCTATTGGGGAGCCCGCTGGAGGCCTCCTCGCCTAAGTCCCCTACTCCACCCCCGGGTGGGAGCGGTGTGGATCTTAAGTTGGAGGAGGGAGGTCGCCCGACAACCCCCAAGAGAGGAAGTTTTCCAACTGTCGAACCACTTCAAGAGGTCGACATTGGGGGCAAAGAAGGGCCAAGAGTTGTTAGCCTCGGGACCTCGCTAACCAAGGGTGAGGTCCTGGCCATAACCAACTTACTCAGGGAATACCGTGACGTATTCGCCTGGAGCTTCGCGGACATGCCAGGGATTGACCCGGAGGTCGCCTGTCATCGTCTGCACACCATGAAGGAGTTCCCGCCGGTCAAGCAGAAAGCTCGGCACATACCTGCTGCGAAGTCCGTTGCAGTAGCGGCGGAGATAGACAAGCTAGAACGAGCTGGCTTCATCCGCGAGGCGCACTTCCCCGAGTGGATCTCCAATATTGTGGCGGTGCCTAAGAAGAGCGGAGCGGTCAGAGTGTGCATTGACTTCTCCGACCTCAATAAGGCATGCCCGAAGGACGGTTTTCCTCTTCCGAGAATAGGCGCGCTGGTCGACGCAGCTGTCGGGTTCCAGGCCTTGTCCTTCATGGATGGATATTCTGGGTATAACCAGATACCTCTCCACGCCGACGATCAGGAGAAAACCGCTTTCTACTCTGGAGCGGGCTACCAGAAGCTATACTGCTATCGAGTGATGCCGTTCGGACTTAAGAACGCTGGAGCGACCTACCAAAGGTTAGTCACTCAGATGTTCAAAGATCAGATCGGCAGAAACATCGAAGTTTATGTAGACGACCTCTTGGTGAAGAGTCGGGAGCGGGAGGGGCATGTTGCCGACCTCCGCGAAACCTTCGAGATATTGAGAAAGTACCAAATGAGGCTAAACCCGGCGAAGTGCGCATTCGGGGTGACTTCGGGGAAATTCCTCGGGTACCTGGTCACCCACAGGGGGATCGAGGCCGACCCTGGGCAAATCCGAGCACTTGTCGAAATGCCTGCGTCGAGGACCCGGCAGGAAGTCCAGAGATTGAGCGGGCGAATCGCCGCGCTCAATCGGTTCATCTCCAAATCCTCAGACAACTGCCGACCTCTTTTTGAGCTGCTCGAAAAGGAGCGAGCATTTGTTGGGATGAGAAGTGCGAGCACGCCTTCCAGAAGATCAAAGACTACCTGGCGAGCCCACCGATCTTAGCGGCACCCAAAGAGGGCGCCGAACTCGGCGTGTACCTTGCGGTCACTGAGAATGCGGTGAGCGGGGTCCTGGTAGTGGAAGAAGCAAAGGTGGAGCGGCCTGTGTACTTTGTAAGCCACACAATGCTCCCCGCCGAGCTCCGGTATCGACCAATCGAGAAGGTCGCATTGGCCTTGGTCTTTACCGCAAGAAAGCTCCACCCCTACTTCTCGGCCCACCCTGTCAGGGTCATCACAGAGCACCCTCTAAAGAGCGCGCTCTCCAGGCCCTCGGTAGCCGGCAGGCTCTACCGTTGGTCCGCCGAGCTCGCCGCCTATGGTTTGGAGTATGTCCCTCGAGTTGCTGTCAAAGGACAGGCGCTCGCCGATTTCTTGGCGGACTTCCCCATAGAAGAACCGGTCCAGTACCGGGAGGATGAGCCAACTGAGGAACACGCTGGGAAGGCGAGGTTCTTGGACAGCTAAGGCGAGCTTCCTCCAACTAAGCGTTCAGAGGAGGCAGGCTGGGAGTTATTCGTCGATGGATCCTCCAACGCTTTGGAGGCTGGGATCGGGGTCGCACTGATCGCCCAGTCGGTACTTCTGGAGAAGTCAGTACGACTGGATTTCGCCGCTACCAACAATGAGGCAGAATATGAGGCACTGCTGGCTGGCCTGGAGCTCGCTCAAGAGGTAGGCGCCAAACGCTTGAAGGTCTTTAGCGATTCCCAGCTAATTATTTGCTAAATCAATGGGGAGTACGCCTCTCGGGATGCACGAATGGCGGGCTTTGTGGATCTGGTGAAGCACAAGGCCGCGGAGTTCGAAAAGATCTCCTTCGAGCAAATTCCGCGAGCCGATAATAGGCGAGCTGATGCTTTGGTAAACGCCGCCTCTTTGCTGGGAACATCAGAGGCTCGCCAGATTCTCATCGAGGTCCAAAATCAGTCTCGGCTCCAACTGATGGAGCCCGCTGTTAACCAAGTCTCCGCCGACGTACCACCCAGCGGGTGGACCGCCCCCATTTTTCGCTTTCTCCAGAAGGGCGAGCTACCAGAGGATAGAGAGGAAGCCCGGCGAGTGGAGAAATGCGCTGGGCGCTATCTCATTCGCTGGGATCGCCTTTTTCGAAGATCCTTTGGCGGGCCAAATCTCCGTTGCGTCGAGAGCCCGGAAACTGAAGAAGTTTTAAAGTGCATTCACTCTGGCGAGCTGGGAAATCACGCTGGTGGGCGGTCTCTTGTTGCGAAAGTACAAAGGCAAGGATACTGGTGGCCCACTCTGGAGCAAGACGCTTTGAAGGTCGCCCAGAGGTGCATCCAATGCCAGAAACACGCCACCACAAACCATATGCTCGCAGAAGAACTGCATCCCCTGGCGAGCCCCTGGCCTTTCCAGCAATGGGGGTTGGACATTGTGGGACCTTTCCCTGTGTCAGCCCGGCAAAAGAAATTCATCCTAGTAGCTACGGACTACTTCACCAAATGGGTGGAAGCGGTCCCGCTAGCTAAGATAGGCGAGAAGCAGGTAAAAGACTTCCTTTGGAAGAACATTTTCTGCCGATTCGGTCTGCCTCGGGTGCTTATCACCGACAATGGTCGCCAGTTCGACAATCGCTTGATCAGAAGTTTTTGTGTTGAATATGGAGTCGACCTAAGGTTCTCTTCCCCAAGGTACCCTCAAAGCAACAGGCAGGCCGAAGCAACGAATCGCGTGATCTTGGACAACCTCAAGAAGAGGCTGGAAAGGAAAAAAGGATTATGGAAGCAGGAGCTCGATGGAGTCTTGTGGGCCTATCGCACTACTCCACGTCGCTCAACTAACGAATCCCCTTTCAGTCTCACTTTTGGTTGCGAAGCCGTGCTACCCATAGAGGCCGAGCTGCCCACTGAAAGAAGGCTTGCGTCGGCGGAGGTCGACAACGACAAACTGCTCGTCGACTCCCTTGATCAGCTCGAAGAAAGACGAGAGCGCGCCAATCTACACCTCGCCGGATACAGACAAGAGATGAAGCGCGCCTATGACAAAAGAATCCGCCATCAGGCATTCAAGGCCGGCGATCTGGTGATGAGAAAGGTATTTACAAACACGCAAGAGCCTAATGCCGGAAAGCTCGCGGTGAACTGGGAAGGCCCATACATAATACACAAAGCAGGAAGCTCGGGGGCTTACCGGTTGATGACCGCTGGAGGCGACCTGTTAGAGCGACCTTGGAACGCTCTGCACCTTCGCAAGTTCTATGCCTAAGAAAATTTTTGTAAATTATCTTCTGAAGAGGCTATGAATGAACGATTGAGGTTTCAACAATTTAACTAGGAAACTAGGCGCAGCAAGAGCTCACATGATTGGTAAGGTACAGTCCGCCGCTGAGCGGACTTAAAGCAAGACCGGGATCCTCAGAGGCAGCCAGTGGGTGACCTTGAGCTTCCCGGGGTAGTCCGCCGTTGTGCGGACTTAAAGCAAGACCGGGATCCTCAGAGGCGGCCAGTGGGCGACCTTGAGCTTCCCGGGGCAGTCCGCCGCTGAGCGGACTTAAAGCAAGACCGGGATCCTCAGAGGCAGCCAGTGGGCGACCTTGAGCTTCCCGGGGTAGTCCGCCGTTGTGCGGACTTAAAGCAAGACCGGGATCCTCAGAGGCAGCCAGTGGGCGACCTTGAGCTTCCCGGGGTAGTCCGCCGTTGTGCGGACTTAAAGCAAGATCGGGATCCTCAGAGGCAGCCAGTGGGCAACCTTGGGCTTCCCGGGGAAGTCCGCTGCCTAGTGGACTCTAAACTTGACCAGGATCCTTCGCATTCACCTGCCATGAACGGAAGCATCCTGGCGCTGGCAAACCCCTCGAAGGGCGAGCCCGCCAAACAGGATCATCGAGAGAAATTAACCGGGCAGGGGGCAGCTAGCACTTATTAGTTTCCTTTAAAAATAAAAATGGATTAAGTCTCTGAGTGTAGGGAAGTTTTTGAAGTCTTTTGGTTCGTTTAAACGTTTTCCGGGCTCAGAGACTATCGAGTTTTTGCGAGCATGCCGAGTTTTTCGTCTGCATATACTTTAAAATAAAAGGTTGAACCGAATTAGCTGCCTCGCCCGGGGTATCACTCTCGAGATCGCTGCGAACTCCTAAAGCGGACTCATAAGCAAGACAGAGAAAGAAAGAAACGCATATGCGAACTCAGAAAGATTTTATTTTATTGATTGACGAAATTACAAAAGCAGTTACAAGCCTGCGAGCTCAAGGCTTGCTTGTCTCCGCCCCACTGTCGTCCCCTCGGCGCCGCTTCTTCGACCTTTCCGTCTTGTACTTCTCCACAGCGGCTAGGGCGCCTTTCTTGAGGAGATCGTCCAGTTCGGCTTGGAGGTGACCTTGCTGAGCCCGAAGGCCATTGGCGTGTGTCTCCTTCAAGGACGCGATCTCCGTCTTCAGAGCAGCGACCTCGCCTTGAAGTTGAGCCGCCTCCCGCTGCGCGACCTCCCGGGCGGACACAGCCTCGTCTCGCTCCGCCTTAGCCTTGAGGAGGGCGGTAGCAGACAGGCCTTTGGCCACCTCGGCCATGGCGAGGCCTGACGCCAGGGCTTTGACCCTGCGGTTCAGTACCTCCGACTCCGCCCTCAGCTCCTCGGAGCCCTTGGCTCGCTGGAGCTCGTGGATGTGCTCGTCCACCTTGCGCTCGGACCCCCGAAGGGAATCATCGAACAAGGCGGCCAGTGCCTTCCCGGCCCCAGCGACCTCCGCGGCCAGCGCCTGGCTCTGCTTCTCCGCCTGCATGAGGAAGGTGAAAGGGTTAGCAAGAATTGAGACTAAAATTTGTACGGAGACAGGTGCGGTGAGTACCTCGGCAAGGCGTTCGCTTATGGAAGCGAAGGGAGCACGCGCGAAAACGTTGCGGCCCAGCAGCTGCCGCACGTAGTGGGGCGCCCTCCCCTCCTCCGTAGAGGAGCCCGCGCTGGGACCCCCGGGAGCTCCGGAAGGAGGGGGCATGACGGGAGGAGTGGGGGCTATCATCTCCCCCGGGCGAGCTCCGGCTCCTGGCGGGCTCGGAGGGTCCGCCGTGGCCCCCTTGGCCTTCGACTCCGAGCTGAAGGACTCGGAGTCGGAGCCAATGTCTACAAAGCTAGGGGACCTGTAGACCAGGTCCCCTAAGCCCTGCTGGGATCCCGCTCCCTCCTGGCCTTCTGCAGGAGGCAAGGTCGAAGGGGCGGGAGCTGGAGCGGCCGCCGGTGTAGAGGCCGCAGGAGGTGGAGCCGACGCCGGCAAGGAGGTCGCAGCGACGGTGACGGATTCGCCCTGCTGGACCCCTGCCCCGTCGGCGGGAGGTGGAAGCTCCTGCCCACTCGGTCCCACCCCTGGTGCGGGAACTGATGGAGCTGCGGGCTTCTCCACTTGGGCGGGAGCGACAGGCTCCGCCCGAAGAGCTTGAGGGGCGGGCTCTTCCTCTTCGGAGCCTGTTGCCTCCTCCGCAGAGTCCGTCCAACTGGGCTCCGAGTCCAAGCCCGCCTCCTCCAGCGCTTTCCGCCGTTGCTCCGCTTGGACGTTAGAAGGCACGGGCCCCGCGCGCTTGGCCTTCTTCTTCCCGCGGGCCTCTATCTCCGGCGTCAGCACTGCTACACGAAGCGGGACGGTCAGATCGCCCGGGAAGTAGCCCATTAGAATTTGAGCCATCCCGGATTCGACTTCCGCCATGGTAAGCGGGAGGTCGATGTTCGGGTCGTCGGGCTCAACCATTTGGATCTTGCGGCGGACAATTGGAGTTGGGGCGAGAGGCTGACCTAGGCCGGCGTCCGGGCGAGGAGGTTGCGGAGGAGCGGAAGCTTCGCCCTGGCGGAGCATCTCTATGGTGTCGGGGTCGTTGAGGCGGATAGGCGAAGCCCGCCTCCGGACCGTCTTCTTACGGGGGTTGCCACCCGAGCTCCCGGCCCCCTTGCTGGCCCCTTTGGAGGGAGGGGCGTTCTGCATCGGCGGAATAGCGCCGACCTCCTCCTCTTTCTTCTTCCGGATGATCTTCTGCTTCAGCAGAATAGCGCCGGTCTTCCCGTCCTTCAGCTGGAAGGCGAAGTCGGGAGCGGTGATCTTCTCCGGAGTCCGCCCGCCGAGGAAGTGGAGGATCGCCTCGTCCAGAGATCGCTCCTGGTCGGGAGCGATGTATTTCTTCTTCCCCGCCTTGTAGAAGGAGATCTCCCGGAAGACCGCCGTCGGGGGAACCCCGGGGTGAGCCGGGACTCCGCTGTGTCGCCCGCGCCAGTCGCCGACCGCCACGAAAGGATAGTCGTTCCAGTGGCGGTCCTTGCTCTCGATGGTGGAGAAGAGGAGCACCTCGCCAAGCCGCCCTGCGAGGTAGAAGTAGCCACAGCCCGCGGTGCTGAAGACCGGTGAAGGCTTGAGGAGCTACTTTTTGAGCAAGTAGCTCAGTGGGATCCTCGCCTTCAGAGCGGTCTCCAGCTGGGACAGCCCGTAGAGTATCCCCCAGGAGTTTCCTGAGAGTTGGGCGGGGCAAAGCCCCGTCAACTCCAGGAGCTCCCCGGCGAGATGACTCAGGGGGAACCGCAGCCCGGACCACAGCAGCCCGACAGAAGCTACTGTGCCCTGGGGCGGCCTCCCCGAGAGTGGCATCTCGGTGACGAGGATCTCCCGAGGGAGATCGATCGCCGCCCGGATACTGTCCCCGACAGGCACCCCGACGGGGTTTTGCAGCCAGACCACCGCCCTTTCGGTGGCGGGCTCAGCGGCCTGGGCGGCGGCAGCAGCGGCAGCAACAGCAGCATCAACATCAACAGCGGAAGCCATGAGAGCAGAAGGGCTAAAGCGAGCTGAAAGCGCTAAAAGCAAAGGGAGAAGGGAGAGCTATTTTCACACAGCGGTAATTATCGCCCCCCATCCCCTATTTATAGGCAAGTGAGAGACAGGTGAATCGATCCGCAGTTAATGCCCAAGCGCGCGCGGCGAGGCGATGTGATGGCGATCGAAGCGACAGCCCGCTTCTTTCCAATCGTCGAGCGCCACGTGGGCCACGCGTAGAAAAAGCTGCGCCGGCGCCGACACTGTCATTTACTGACGAAAGAAGAGCGAATGAGGAGGAGACACGTGTCTCGTGCCGATCGGGATCTCATGATGAGATTCGCGGTATCAGCATTGAGCCTCACACCGCATTTAAGGCGAAGCGACCGTTGAAGATTCGGTGCGATACCCAAGTCACAAGACCGCTCGCGGCAGGTGCCCGCAGCTCGCTCGAGGCAGACCCTGACCACATGTGACAAGCTCGCATCGGAAGGAGATCGCTCGTGGTTGATGCTCGTGGCCCGCCCAGCGTTTGTGAAGTACTGGCAGTCAAAGCTCTCGGCGCAGACCGTCCACGGCAGGTGCCCAAGCTCGCCCGAAGCAGACCCTGGCCGCATGTGACAAGCTCGCATCGGAAGGAGATCGCTCGTGGTTGATGCTCGTGGCCCGCCCAGCGTTTGTGAAGTACTGGCAGTCAAAGCTCTCGACGCAGACCGCCCACGGCAGGTGCCCAAGCTCGCCCGAAGCAGACCCTGGCCGCATGTGACAAGCTCGCATCGGAAGGAGATCGCTCGTGGCTGATGCTCGTGGCCCGCCCAGTGTTTGAGAAGTACTGGCAGTCAAAGCTCTCGGCGCAGACCGCCCACGGCAGGTGCCCAAGCTCGCCCGAAGCAGACCCTGGCCGCATGTGACAAGCTCGCATCGGAAGGAGATCGCTCGTGGCTGATGCTCGTGGCCCGCCCAGTGTTTGAGAAGTACTGAGAGTCAAAGCTCTCGGCACAGACCGCCCACGACAGGTGCCCAAGCTCGCCCGAAGCAGACCCTGGCCGCATGTGACAAGCTCGCATCGGAAGGAGATCGCTCGTGGTTGATACTCGTGGCCCGCCCAGTGTTTGTGAAGTACTGGCAGTCAAAGCTCACGGCGCAGACAGCACACGATTGGTGCCCGCATCTCCCCAGGTGGAGGTCGCAAGTAACTAGAGCTCCCAATTCGACCGTCGTGTGTAATAAGACTCCTGAGCAAGCGACAAAGTCTCCTTGGTCGCTCCCTCAGGAGGGGGTAATGTTGGGGGTATCTGAAATCTGCCCTGGAGTTCGCCCCCCCCCACCCCCCCCCCCGTGCTCACCAAATCGCCTTGACAGGGAGCGAGATCCGCATTGGGCTGAAGGGGCCTATGCCAAGGACACTCATAGGAGCTCGCCTAAGCTCGCTGGAGCTTGCCTGAGCTCGCCCAGGAGCCCGCCTAAGTTCGCTCAGGAGCTCGCCAAGCTCGCCCAGGAGCTCGCCTAAGTTCGCTCAGGAGCTCGCCAAGCTCGCCCCGGAGCTCGCCTAAGCTCGCCCAGGAGCTCGCCAAGCCCGCGCAAGAACTCGCTTGCAGTGGTAGCGGGAATTAGACCGTCATGCACAACAAAGACATCGGCACCGCAAACGCACCTAGCTCATGCAGGAGCTCGCCCAAGCTCGTTCAGGAGCTCGCCTAAGCTCTCTCAGGAGCTCGCCCAAGCTCTCTCAGGAGCTCGCCTAAGCTCGCTCAGGAGCTCGTCGAGCTCGTTCAGGAGCTCGCCTAAGCTCTCTCGTGAGCTCGCCTAAGCTCTCTCAGGAGCTCGCCCAAGCTCGCCTCGACCCCTGTTTATCGAAGAGGTTGCCCCCGCGAGGTCCGACTCTTGATAAATATGGGCGAAAGGATGGAGCAGTGCCGGGCGAGCTGGCCTTTGCTTCCTCCCTGAGACCGCCCGGACTTGAACATTCTAGAATGGCCACCTGGCCACGACAAGAAAGATTCCCTCCCCCACTCAAACCGTCTGGCAGGCTTGACGACAGAATGTCAGGGCGCGAGTACCAAGGACTGTCAGACCCACGCGAGCAAGAACGTGGGGGTCTAGAAAGCCCTGGAAGAATCTCCACGTGTCGGGGTATGGTAGGCTGCCGATTGCTATAAATGCTCACCCCCAGGCTCCATAGTACAGGTTCGAATTCCTTTTCCCTACCACTTTGGTATACCGTAGCTCGCCGTTGTGCCACCGTGACTGACTTGAGCGTCAGAGGGTCTGCGCTCCTAAGGGAGCCAGCCGTTCTCACGTTCTCTTTTCTTTGTCTTGCAGGCAGCCCGCACGGACCAGCGAAAAATCCCCCGAACAGTATCCATTCTAATTCATTCGTACATACGATCCATTCTAATTCATTCGTACGATCCATTCTAATTCATTCGCACGATCTGTTCTTATTCATTCGCACAATCCATTCTAATTCATTCGCACGAATGTATCCATTCTAATTCATTCGTACGATCCATTCTAATTCATATGCACAAAGGAATCCATTCTAATTTATTCGTACGATCCATTCTAATTCAGGATCATACGAATGAATTAGAATGGATACATTCGTGCGAATGAATTAGAATGGATCATACGAATGACTAAGAATGGATCGTACGAATGAAATAGAATAGATTGTACGAATGAATTAGAATGGATCCTACGAAGGAATTAGAATGGATCGTGTGAAAGAATTAGAATGGATTGTATGAATGAATTAGAATGGATCATACGAATGAATTAGAATGGATCGTACGAATGAATTAGAATGGATACATTCATCCGAATGAATTAGAATTGATCGTACGAATGAATTAGAATGGATCGTGCGAATGAATTAGAATGGATCGTACGAATGAATTAGAATGGATCGTACGAATGAATTACAATGGATCTTACGAATGAATTAGAATGGATCGTACGAATGAATTAGAACGGATCGTACGAATGAATTAGAATGGATACATTCGTGCGAATGAATTAGAATGGATCGGACGAATGAATTAGAATGGATCGTGCGAATGAATTAGAATGGATCGGACGAATGAATTAGAATGGATCGTACGAATGAATTAGAATGGATCGTACGAATGAATTAGAATGAATCGTATGAATAAATTAGAATGGATACATTCGTCCGAATGAATTAGAATGGATCATACGAATGAGTAAGAATGGATCGTACGAATGAAATAGAATGGATCGTACGAATGAATCGTGCAAATGAATTAGAATGGATCGTATGAATGTATTAGAATGGATCGTATGAGTGAATTAGAATGGATCGTACGAATGAATTAGAATGGATTGTATGAATGAATTAGAATAGATCGTACGAATGAATTAGAATGGATCATACGAATTAATTAGAATGGATCATACGAATGAATGAGAATGGAATGTACGAATGAATTAGAATGGATCGTGTGAAAGAATTAGAATGGATTGTATGAATGAATTAGAATGAATTCGTTCGATCGATTCTAATTCATTAGCACGATCCATTCTAATTCATTCGTATGATCCATTCTAATTCATTCGCACGATCCATTCTAATTCATTCGTACGATCCATTCTAATTCTTTCACACGATCCATTCTAATTCATTCGTACGATCCATTCTAATTCATTCGTACGATCTATTCTAATTCATTCGTACGATCCATTCTAATTCATTCGTACGATCCATTCTAATTCCTTCGTACGATCCATTCTAATTCATTCATACAATCTATTCTAATTCTTTCACACGATCCATTCTAATTCATTCGTACGATCCATTCTAATTCATTCGTCCGATCCATTCTAATTCATTCGCACGAATGTATCCATTCTAAACCATTCATACGATTCATTCTAATTTATTCGTACGATCCATTCTAATTTATTCATAAGATCCATTCTAATTCATTCGTACGATCCATTCTAATTCATTCGTACAATCCATTCTAATTTATTCACACGAATGTATCCATTCTACTTCATTCGTACGATCCATTCTAATTCATTCGTACGATCCATTCTAATTCATTCGCACGATCCATTCTAATTCATTCGTACGATCCATTCTAATTTATTCGCACGAATGTATTCATTCTAATTCATTCGTACATACGATCCATTCTAATTCATTCGCACGAATGTATCCATTCTAATTCATTTGTATAATCCATTCTATTTCATTCGTACGATCCATTCTTACTCATTCGTATGATCCATTCTAATTCATTCGCACGAATGTATCCATTCTAATTCATTCGTACGATCCATTCTAATTTATTCGCACTATCCATTCTAATTCATTCGTACGATCCATTCTAATTCATTCGTATGATCCATTCTAATTTATTCGTTCAAATATTACCATTCTAATTCATTCGTACGATCCATTTTAATTCATTCGCACGATCCATTCTAATTCATTCGCACGAATGTATCCATTCTAATTCATTTGCACGATCCATTCTAATTCATTCCTATGATCTATTCTAATTCATTCGTACGATCCATTCTAATTCATTCGCTCGAATGTATCCATTCTAATTAATTCGTACGATCCATTCTAATTCGTTCATATGATCCATTCTAATTCGTTCGTACGATCCATTCTAATTCGTTCGTACGATCCATTCTAATTCGTTCGTACGATCCATTCTAATTCATTCGTTTGATCCATTCTAATTCATTCATACGATCTATTCTAATTCATTCGCTCGAATATATCCATTCTAATTCATTCGTTCGATCCATTCTAATTCATTCGCACGATCCATTCTAATTCATTCGTATGATCCATTCTAATCCATTCGTACGATCCATTCTA
Source organism: Chamaelirium japonicum (assembly GCA_947650365.1). Taxonomy (NCBI): domain Eukaryota; kingdom Viridiplantae; phylum Streptophyta; class Magnoliopsida; order Liliales; family Melanthiaceae; genus Chamaelirium; species Chamaelirium japonicum. The sequence continues at coordinate 848,922 of CANTAL010000118.1, forward strand.
ATTCATTCGTACGATCCATTCTAATTCATTCGTACAATCCATTCTAATTCATTCGCACGAATGTATCCATTCTAGTTCATTCGTACGATCCAATCTAATTCATTCGGACGATCCATTCTAATTCATTCGCACGATCTATTCTAATTCCTTCGTACGATCCATTCTAATTCATTCGTACGATCTATTCTAATTCATTCGTACGATGTATTCTAATTCATTCGTACGATCCATTCTAATTCATTCGTACGATCCATTCTAATTCATTCGTACAATCTATTCTAATTCATTCGTACGAATGGATACATTCGTACGAATGGATACATTCGTGTGAATGAATTAGAATGGATCGTATGAATGAATTAGAATGGATACCTTTGTGCAAATGAATTAGAATGGATCGTATGAATGAATTAGAATGGATCGTATGAGTGAATTAGAATGGATAGTACGAATGGATCGTACGAATGAATTAGAATGGATCGTGTGAAAGAATTGGAATGGATTGTATGAATGAATTAGAATGGATCGTACGAATGAATTAGAATGGATCGTACGAATGAATTAGAATGGATCGTACGAATGAATTAGAATAGATCGTATGAATGAATTAGAATGGATCGTACGAAGGAATTAGAATGGATCGTACGAATGAATTAGAATTGATATATTCGTGCAAATGAATTAGAATGGATCGTATGAATGTATTAGAATGGATCGTATGAGTGAATTAGAATGGATCGTACGAATGAATTAGAATGGATCGTATGAATGGATTAGATTGGATCGTGCAAAAGAATTAGATTGCATTGTATGAATGAATTAGAATGGATCGTATGAATGACTTAGAATGGATCGTGCGAATGAATTCGAATGGATCGCATGATCCATTCGAATAGAATGGACCATATGAATGAATTAGAATGGATCGGGCGAATGAATTAGAATGGATTGTAGGAATGAATTAGAATGGATCGTATGAATGAATTAGAATGGATCGTATGAATGAATTAGAATGGATCGTGCGAATGAATTATAATGGATCGTACGAATGAATTAGAATGGATTATACGAATGAGTAAGAATGGATCGTACGAATGAAATAGAATGGATTGTACGAATGAATTAGAATGGATACATTCATGCGAATGAATTAGAATGGATTGGACGATTGAATTAGAATGGATCGTACGATTCATTCTAATTCATTCATACGATCCATTCTAATACATTCATACGATTCATGCTAATTCATTCGCACGATCCATTCTAATTCATTCGTACGATCCATTCTTATTCATTCATACGATCCATTCTAATTCATTCGCACAATCCATTCTAATTCATTCGTACAATCCATTCTAATTCATTCGTACGATCCATTCTAACTTATTCGGTGGATCCATTCTACTTCATTCGTACGATCCATTCTAATTCATTCCCACGATCCATTCTAATTTATTCGTACGATCCATTCTAATTCATTCGTACGATCTATTCTAATTCATTCGCACGAATGTAACCATTCTAATTCATTCGTATGATTCATTCTAATTCATTCGTATGAGCTATTCTAATTCATTCGTACGATCCATTCTAATTCATTCGTACGATCCATTGTAATTCATTCATACAATCCATTTAGATTCATTCGCACAAATGTATCCATTCAAATTCATTCGTACGATCCATTCTAATTCATTCGTACGATCCATTCTAAATCATTCATACGATCTATTCTAATTCATTCATACAATCCATTCTAATTCTTTCACACGATCCATTCTAATTCATTCGTACGATCCATTTTAATTCATTCGTACGATCCATTCTAATTCACTCATACGATCCGTTCTAATACATTCATATGATCCATTCTAATTCATTTGCACGAATATATCCATTCTAATTCATTCGTACGATCCATTCTAATTCATTCATACGATCCATTCTAATTCATTTGCACGAATATATCCATTCTAATTCATTCGTACGATCAATTCTAATTCCTTCGTACGATCCATTCTAATTCGTTCGTACGATCCATTCTAATTCATTCGTACGATCCATTCTAATTCATTAATATGATCCATTCAAATTCATTCGTACGATCCATTCTAATGAATTAGAATTGATCGTACGAATGAAATAGAATGGATTGCACGAATGATTTAGAATGGATCGTACGAATGAATTAGAATGGATCGTGTGAAAGAATTAGAATGGATTGTACGAATGAATTAGAATGGATACATTCGTGCGAATGAATTAGAATGGATCGTACCAATGAGTAAGAATGGATTGTACGAATGAAATAGAATGGATTGTGCGAATGAATTAGAATGGATCGTACGAATGAATTAGAATGGATCGTGTGAAAGAATTATAATGGATCGTACAAATGAATTAGAATGGATCGTGTGAAAGAATTAGAATGGATTGTATGAATGAATTAGAATAGATCGTATGAATGAATTAGAATGGATCGTATGAGTGAATTAGAATAGATACGAAGGAACTAGAATGGATCGTACGAAGGAATTAGAATGGATCATACGAATGAAATAGAATGGATCGTACGAAGGAATTAGAATGGATCGTACGAAGGAATTAGAATGGATCGTACGAAGGAATTAGAATGGATCGTACGAAGGAATTAGATTGGGCATATTCGTGCAAATGAATTAGAATGGATCGTATGAATGAATTAGAATGGATCGTATGAGTGAATTAGAATGGATCGTACGAATGAATTAGAATGAATTAGAATTGATCGTACGAATGAAATAGAATGGATTGTACGAATGATTTAGAATGGATCGTACGAATGAATTAGAATGGATCGTACGAATGATTTAGAATGGATACATTCGTGCGAATGAATTAGAATGGATCATACGAATGAGTAAGAATGGATCGTACGAATGAAATAGAATGGATTGTACGAATGAATTAGAATGGATTCGTACGAATGAATTAGAATGGATACATTCGTGCGAATGAATTAGAATGGATCGTACCAATGAGTAAGAATGGATCGTAGGAATAAAATAGAATGGATTGTGCGAATGAATTAGAATGGATCGTACGAATGAATTTGAATGGATCGTACGAATGAATTAGAATGGATCATACGAATGAATTAGAATGGATCGTACGAATGAATTAGAATGGATCGTACGAATGATTTAGAATGGATCATACGAATGAATTAGAATGGATCATACGAATTAATTAGAATGGATGATACGAATGAATTAGAATGGATCGTACGAATGAATTAGAATGGATAGTACGAATGAATTAGAATGGATACATTTGTGCGAACGAATTAGAATGGATCGTACGAATGGATTAGAATGGATCGTACGAATGGATTAGAATGGATACATTCGTGCGAATGAATTAGAATGGATTGTATGAATGAATTAGAATGGATCGTACGATCCATTCGAATTCATTCGCATGATCCATTCTAATTCATTCGTACGATCCATTCTAATTCATTCATACGATCCATTCTAATTCATTCGTACGATCCATTCTAATTCATTCGTATATTCCATTCTAATTCATTCGTACGATCTATTCTATTTCATTCATACGATCTATTCTTACTCATTCGTATGATCCATTCTAATTCATTCGGACGAATGTATCCATTCTAATTTATTCGTACGATCCATTCTAATTCATTCGTACGATCCATTCTAATTCATTCGTACGATCCATTCTTACTCATTCGTATGATCCATTCTAATTCATTCGTACGATCCATTCTAATTCATTCGCTCGAATGTATCCATTCTAATCCATTCGTACGATCCATTCTAATTCATTAGCACGATCCATTCTAATTCTTTCACACGATCCATTCTAATTCATTCGTATGATCCATTCTAATTCATTCGCACAATCCATTCTATTTCATTCGTGCGATCCATTCTTACTCATTCGTATGATCCATTCTAATTCATTCGCACGAATGTATCCATAACGGATCATACGAATGAGTAAGAATGGATCGTACGAATGAAATAGAATGGATTGTGCGAATGAATTAGAATGAACTATACGAATGAATTAGAATGGATCGTACGAATGAATTAGACTGGATATATTTCAACGAATAAATTAGAATGGATCATACGAATGAATTAGAATGGATCGTACGAATGAATTAGAATGGATAGTGCGAATGAATTAGAATCGATCGTACGAATGAATTAGAATGGATCGTACGAATGAATTAGGCTGGATCGTACGAATGAATTTGAATGGATACGTTTGTGCGAATGAATCTAAATGGATTGTATGAATGAATTACAATGGATCGTACGAATGAATTAGAATGGATCGTACGAATGAATTAGAATACGAATGAATTAGAATGGATCAAATGAATGAATTAGATTGGTTACATTCATGCGAATGAATTAGAATGGATCGTACGAATGAATTAGAATGGATCGTATGAGTGAATTAGAATGGATACGAAGGAATTAGAATGGATCGTACGAAGGAATTAGAATGGATCATACGAATGAAATAGAATGGATCGTACGAAGGAATTAGAATGGATCGTACGAAGGAATTAGAATGCATTCGTACGATCCATTCTAATCCATTCGTACAATCCATTCTAATTCATTCATACGATCCAATCTATTTCATTTGCACGATCCATTCTAATTCTTTCGTACGATGCATTCTAATTCATTCGTACGATCCATTCTAATTCATTCATTTGATCCATTCTAATTCATTCGTCCGATCCATTCTAATTCATTCGTCCGATCCATTCTAATTCATTCGCATGAATTAGAATGAACTGTATGAATGAATTAGACTGGATAGTACGAATGAAGTAGAATGGATCGTATGAATGAATTAGAATGGATACATTCGTGCGAATGAATTAGAATGGATCGTACGAATGAATTAGAATGGATCCTACGAATGAATTAGAATGGATCATGTGAAAGAATTAGAATGGATTGTATGAATGAATTAGAATAGATCGTGCGAATAAACTAGAATGGATACATTCGTGCGAATGAATTAGAATGGATCGTACGAATGAATTAGAATGGATCGTACGAATGTATTAGAATGATCTTACGAATGAATTAGAATGGATCGTACGAATGAATTAGAATGGATCGTACAAATGAATTAGAATGGATACATTCGTGCGAATGAATTAGAATGGATCGGACGAATGAATTAGAATGGATCGTACGAAAGAATTAGAATGGATCAAATGAATGAATTAGAATGGTTCATACGAATAAATTAGAATGGATACGTTCGTCCGAATGAATTAGAATGGATCGTACGAATGAATTAGAATGGATCGTACGAATGAATTAGAATGGATCGTACGAATGAATTAGAATGGATACATTCGTACGAATGAATTAGAATGGATCGTACGAATGAATTAGAATGGATCGTACGGAATGAATTAGAATGGATATATTTGAATGAATAAATTAGAATGGATCATACGAATGAATTAGAATGGATCGTACGAATGAATTAGAATGGATAGTGCGAATGAATTAGAATCGATCGTACGAATGAATTAGAATGGATCGTACGAATGAATTAGAATGGATCATACGAATGAGTAACAATGGATCGTACGAATGAATTAGAATGGATCGTACGAATGAATTAGAATGGATACATTCGTCCGAATGAATTAGAATGGATCATACGAATGAGTAAGAATGGATCGTACGAATGAACTAGAATAGATTTTACGAATGAATTAAATGGATCCTACGAATGAATTAGAATGGATCGTGTGAAAGAATTAGAATGGATTGTATGAATGAATTAGAATGGATCGAATGAATGAATTAGAATGGATCGTACGAATGGATTAGAATGGATCGTACGAATGAATTAGAATGGATCGTACGAATGAACTAGAATGGATACATTCGTGCGAATGAATTAGAATGGATCGTACGAATGAATTAGAATGGATCGTACGAATGAATTAGAATGGATCGTACGAATGAATTAGAATAGATCGTACGAATGAATTAGAATGGATCATACGAAGGAATTAGAATGGATCGTACGAATGAATTAGAATGGATCGTATGAATGAATTAGAATGGATACATTCGTGCGAATGAATTAGAATGGATTGTACGAATGAATTAGAATGGATCGTACGAATGAATTAGAATGGATACTTTCGTGCGAATGAATTAGAATGGATTGTACGAATGAATTAGAATGGATCGTACGAATGAATTAGAATGGATCGTATGAAAGAATTAGAATGGATTGTATGAATGAATTAGAATGGATCATATGAATGAATTAGAATGGATACATTCGTGCGAATGAATTAGAATGGATCATACGAATGAATTAGAATTGATCATACGAATGAATTAGAATGGATCGTACGAATGAATTAGAATGGATCGTATGAATGAATTAGAATGGTTACATTCATGCGATTGAATTAGAATGGATCGTACGAATGGATTAGAATGGATCGTACGAATGAATTAGAATGGATCGTACAAATGGATTAGAATGGATCCTACGAATGGATTAGAATGGATACCTTTATGCATATGAATTAGAATGGATCGTACGAATGAATTAGAATGGATCATATGAATGAATTAGAATGGATCGTGTGAAAGAATTAGAATGGATTGTATGAATGAATTAGAATAGATCGTATGAATGAATTAGAATGGATCATACGAATGAATTAGAATGGATCGTATGAATGAATTAGAATGGATCGTACGAATGAATTAGAATGGATACATTCGTGCGAATGAATTAGAATGGATACATTCGTGCGAAAGAATTAGAATAGATCGAAGAATGAATTAGAATGGATCCTATGAATGAATTAGAATGGATCATGCGAATGAATTAGAATGGATCGTACGAATGAATTAGAATGGATCGTACGAATGAATTAGAATGGATCGTACGAATAAATTAGAATGGATACATTCGTCCGAATGAATTAGAATGGATCATACGAATGAGTAAGAATGGATCGTACGAATGAAATAGAATAGATTGTACGAATGAATTAGAATGGATCCTACGAATGAATTAGTATAGATCGTGTGAAAGAATTAGAATGGATTGTATGAATGAATTAGAATGGATCGTATGAATGAATTAGAATGGATCGTGCAAATGAATTCGAATGGATCGTACGAATTCATTCTAATTCATTCATACAATCCATTCTTATTCTTTCACACGATCCATTCTAATTCATTCGTACGTTCCATTCTAATTCATTAGCACGATCCATGCTAATTCATTCGTTCGATCAATTCTAATTCATTAGCACGATCCATTCTAATTCATTCGTACGATCCATTCTAATTCATTCGCACGATCCATTCTAATTCATTCATAGGATCCATTCTAATTCATTCATACGATCTATTCTAATTCTTTCGCACGAATATATCCATTCTAATTCATTCGCACGAATGTATCCATTCTAATTCATTCGTACGATCCATTCTAATTCATTCGCACAAATGTATCCATTCTAATTCATTCGTACGATCCATTCTAATTCCTTCGTATGATCCATTCTAATTCTTTCACACGATCTATTCTAATCCATTCTAATTCATTCCTACGAATCCATTCTAATTCATTCGTACAATCTATTCTATTTCATTCGTACGATCTATTCTTACTCATTCGTATGATCCATTCTAATTCATTCGGACGAATGTATCCATTCTAATTTATTCGTACGATCCATTCTAATTCATTCGTACGATCCATTCTAATTTATTCGCTCGAATGTATCCATTCTAATCCATTCGAACGATCCATTCTAATCCATTCGTACGATCCATTCTAATTCATTCGCATGAATGTAACCATTATAATTCATTCATTTGATCCATTCTAATTCATTTGTACGATCCATTCTAATTCATTAGCACGATCCATGCTAATTCATTCGTTCGATCAATTCTAATTCATTACCACGATCCATTCTAATTCATTCGTACGATCCATTCTAATTCATTCGCACGATCCATTCTAATTCATTCATAGGATCCATTCTAATTCATTCATACGATCTATTCTAATTCTTTCGCACGAATGTATCCATTCTAATTCATTCGCACAAATGTATCCATTCTAATTCATTCGTACGATCCATTCTAATTCATTCATACGATCCATTCTAATTCATTCATACGATCTATTCTAATTCATTCATACAATCCATTCTAATTCTTTCACACGATCCATTCTAATTCATTCGTACGATCCATTCTAATTCATTCGCACAATCCATTCTATTTCATTCGTACGATCCATTCTTACTCATTCGTATGATCCATTCTAATTCATTTGCATGAATGTATCCATAATGGATCATACAAATGAGTAAGAATGGATCGTACGAATGAAATAGAATGGATTGTGCGAATGAATTAGAATGGACCGTACGAATGAATTAGACGTACGAATGAATTAGAATGGATACATTCGTGCGAATAAATTAGAATGGATCATACGAATGAGTAAGAATGGATCGTCATTCTAATTCATTCGTATGATCCATTCTAATTCATTTGTATCCATTCTATTTCATTTGCACGATCCATTCTAATTCATTCGCATAATCTATTCTAATTCATTAACGATCCATTCTAATTCATTCGTACGATCCATTCTAATTCATTCATACAATCCATTCTAATTTATTCGCACGAATGTATCCATTCTAATTCATTCGTACGATCCATTCTAATTCATTCACACAATCTATTCTAATTCATTCATACGATCCATTCTAATTCTTTCGCACGAATGTATCCATTCAAATTAATTCATACGATCCATTCTACTTCAATCGTACTATCCGTTCTATTTCACTCGTACGATCCATTCTAATTCATTCATACGATCCATTCTAATTCATTTGCACGAATATATCCATTCTAATTCATTCGTACGATCCTGAATTAGAATGGATCGTACGAATGAATTAGAATGGATACCTTTGTGCATATGAATTAGAATGGATCGTACGAATGAATTAGAATGGATCATATTAATGAATTAGAATGGATCGTACGAATGAATTAGAATAGATAAATTCGTGTGAATGAATTAGAATGGATCGTATGAATGAATTCGAATAGATTTTGTGAATCAATTAGAACTGATCGTACGAATGAATTAGAATGGATACATTCGTGCGAATGAATTAGAATGGATTGTATGAATGAATTAGAATGGATCCTATGAATGAATTAGAATGGATCGTACGAATGAGTAAGAATGGATTGTACGAATGAATTAGAATAGATTGCACGAATGAATTAGAATGGATCGTGCGAATGAAATAGAATGGATACAAATATATTAGAATGGATCATACGAATGAATTAGAATGACAATCCATTCTTACTCATTCGTATGATCCATTCTAATTTATTCGCACGAATGTATCCATTCTAATTCATTCGTACGTCTAATTCATTCGTACGGTCCATTCTAATTCATTCGCACAATCCATTCTATTTCATTCGTACGATCCATTCTTACTCATTCGTATGATCCATTATGGATACATTAGTGCGAATGAATTAGAATGGATCATACGAATGAGTAAGAATGGATCGTACGAATGAAATAGAATGGATTGTGCGAATAAATTAGAATGGATCGTACGAATGAATTAGAATGGATCGTGTGAAAGAATTAGAATGGATTGTATGAATGAATTAGAATAGATCATACGAATGAATTAGAATGGATCGTACGAATGAATTAGAATGGATCGTACGAATGAATTAGAATGGATCGTACGAATGAATTAGAATGGATCTTACGAATGAATTAGAATGGATCGTACGAATGAATAAGAATGGATCGTACGAACAAATTAGAATGGATACATTTGTGCGAATGAATTAGAATGGATCGTACGAATGAATTAGAATGGATCGTATGAATGAATTAGAATGGATCGTACGAATGAATTAGAATGGATCGTACGAAGGAATTAGAATGGATCGTACGAATGAATTAGAATGGATATATTCGTGCAAATGAATTAGAATGGATCGTATGAATGTATTAGAATGGATCGTATGAGTGAATTAGAATGGATCGTGCGAATGAATTAGAATCGATTGTATGAATGAATTAGAATGGATCGTACGAATGAATTAGAATGGATCATACGAATTAATTAGAATGGATCATACGAATGAATTAGAATGGATCGTACGAATGAATTAGAATTAGAATGGATATATTCGTGCGAATGAATTAGAATGGACACATTCATGCGAAAGAATTAGAATAGATCGCATAACTGAATTACAATGGATCCTATGAATGAATTAGAATGGATCGTGCGAATGAATTAGAATGGATCGTACGAATGAATTAGAATGGATACATTCGTGCGAATGAATTAGAATGGATCGGATGAATGAATTAGAATGGATCGTACGAATGAATTAGAATGGATCAAATGAATGAATTAGACTGGTTACATTCATGCGAATGAATTAGAATGGATCGTACGAATGGATTAAAATGGATACATTCGAGCGAATGAATTAGAATGGATCGTACGAATGAATTAGAATGGACCGTACGAATGAATTAGAATGGATCGTACGAATGAATTAGAATGGATCGTGTGAAAGAATTAGAATGGATTGTATGAATGAATTAGAATAGATCATATGAATGAATTAGAATGGATTGTACGAATGAATTAGAATGGATTGTACAAATGAATTAGAATGGATCGTACGAATGAATTAGAATGGATACATTCGTGCGAATGAATTAGAATGCATACATTCGTGCGAAAGAATTAGAATAGGTCGTATGAATGAATTAGAATGGATCCTATGAATGAATTAGAATGGATCGTGCGAATGAATTAGAATGGATCGTACAAATGAATTAGAATGGATCGTGTGAAAGAATTAGAATGGATCGTACGAATGAATTAGAATGGATCGTGCGAATGAATTAGAATGGATCGTACGAATGAATTAGAATGGATATATTTGTGCGAATGAATTAGAATGGATCGTACGAATGAATTAGAATGGATCGTGCTAATGAATTAGAATTGATCGAACGAATGAATTAGCATGGGTCGTGCTAATGAATTAGAATGGATCGTACGAATGAATTAGAATGGATCGTGCGAATGAATTAGAATGGATCGTACGAATGAATTAGAATGGATCGTGCTAATGAATTAGAATTGATCGAACGAATGAATTAGCATGGATCGTGCTACTGAATTAGAATGGATCGTACGAATGAATTAGAATGGATCAAATGAATGAATTAGAATTGTTACATTCATGCGAATGAATTAGAATGGATCGTACGAATGGATTAGAATGGATCGTACGAATGGATTAGAATGGATACATTCGAGCGAATGAATTAGAATGGATTGTACGAATGAATTAGAATGGATCGTACGAATAAATTAGAATGGATACATTCGTCCGAATGAATTAGAATGGATCATACGAATGAGTAAGAATGGATCGTACGAATGAAATAGAATAGATTGTACGAATGAATTAGAATGGATTCGTACGAATGAATTAGAATGAATTAGAATGGATCGTACGAATGAATTAGAATGGATACATTCGTGCGAATGAATTAGAATGGATACATTCGTGCGAAAGAATTAGAATAGATCGTATGAATGAATTAGAATGGATCCTATGAATGAATTAGAATGGATCGTGCGAATGAATTAGAATGGATAGTACGAATGAATTAGAATGGATCGTGCTAATGAATTAGAATTGATCGAACGAATGAATTAGTATGGATCGTGCTAATGAATTAGAAAGGAACGTACGAATGAATTAGAATGGATCGTGTGAAAGAATTAGAATGGATTGTATGAATGAATTAGAATGAATTTGTACGATCCATTCGAATTCATTCGCACGATCCTTTCTAATTCATTCATACGATCCATTCTAATTCATTCATACAATCCATTCTACTTCTTTCACATGATCCATTCTAATTCGTTCGTAGGATCCATTCTAATTCATTCGTACAATCTATTCTATTTCATTCGTACGATCCATTCTTACTCATTCGTATGATCCATTCTAATTCATTCGGACGAATGTATCCATTCTAATTTATTCATACGATCCATTCTAATTTATTCGTACGATCTATTCTAATTCATTCGCTCGAATGTATCCATTCTAATCCATTCATACCATCCATTCTAATCCATTCGTACGATCCATTCTAATTCATTCGTACGATCTATTCTAATTCATTCGTACGATCCATTCTAATTCATTCGAACGATCCATTCTAATTCATTCATAGGATCCATTCTAATTCAGTCATACGATCTATTCTAATTCTTTCGCACGAATGTATCCATTCTAATTCATTCGCACGAATGTATCCATTCTAATTCATTCGTACGATCCATTCTAATTCATTCGTACGATCCATTTTAATTCATTCATACGATCCATTCTAATTCATTCATACGATCTATTCTAATTCATTCATACAATCCATTCTAATTCTTTCACACGATCCATTCTAATTCATTCATATGATCCATTCTAATTCATTCGTACAATCCATTCTAATTCATATGCACAAAGGTATCCATTCTAATCCATTCGTAGGATCCATTCTAATCCATTCGTACGATCCATTCTAATTCATTCGTACGATCCATTCTAATTCATTCGCATTAATGTAACTATTCTAATTCGTTCATATGATCCATTCTAATTCATTCGTACGATCCATTCTAATTCATTCATACGATCCATTCTAATTCATTCGTACGATCCATTCTAATTCATTCGCACGAATGTATCCATTCTTGTTCATTCGTACGATCCATTCTAATTCATTCGTACGATCCATTCTAATTCATTCATACAATCCATTCTAATTCTTTCACACGATCCATTCTAATTCATTCGTAGGATCCATTCTAATTCATTCGTATGAATGTAACCATTCTAATTCATTCTTACGATCCATTCTAATTCATTCGTACGATCCATTCTAATTCATTCGTACGATCCATTCTAATTCATTCGTACGATCCATTCTAATTCATATCGGACGAATGTATCCATTCTAGTTCATTCGTACGATCCATTCTAATTCATTCGTACGATCTATTCTAATTCATTCATACAATCCATTCTAATTCTTTCACACGATCCATTCTAATCCATTCGTATGATCCATTCTAATTCATTCGGACGAATGCATCCATTCTAATTTATTCAAACGATCCATTCTAATTCATTCCTACGATCCATTCTAATTCATTCGTACGATCCATTCTTACTCATTCGTATGATCCATTCTAATTCATTCGTACGATCCATTCTAATTCATTCGTACAATCGATTCTAATTCATTCGCACTATCCATTCTAATTCATTCGTACGATCCATTCTAATTCATTCGTATGATCTATTCTAATTTATTCGTTCAAATATATCAATTCTAATTCATTCCGTACGATCCATTCTAATTCATTCGTACGATCCATTCTAATTCATTCGTACGAATGTATCCATTCTAATTCATTCGTACGATCCAGTCTAATTCATTCGTACGATCCATTCTAATTCATTCGTACGATCCATTCTAATTCATTCGTACGATCCATTCTAATTCATTCGGACGAATGTATCCATTCTAATTCATTCGTACGATCCATTCTAATTCATTCGGACGAATGTATCCATTCTAATTTATTCGTACGATCCATTCTAATTCATTCATTTGATCCATTCTAGTTCATTTGTACGATCCATTCTAATTCATTCGTCCGATCCATTCTAATTCATTCGCACGAATGTATCCATTCTAATTCATTCGTATGATCCATTCTAATTCATTCGTACGATCCATTCTAATTCATTCGTAAGATCCATTCTAATTCATTCGTACGATCCATTCTAATTCATTCGTGCGATCCATTCTAATTCATTCGCACGAATGTATCCATTCTAGTTCATTCACACGATCTATTCTAATTCATTCATACAATCCATTCTAATTCTATCACACGATCCATTCTAATTCATTCGTACGATCCATTCTAATTCATTCACACAATCCATTCTATTTCATTCGTACGATCCATTCTTACTCATTCGTATGATCCATTCTAATTCATTCGCACGATACGAATGAATTAGAATGGATCGTGCGAATGAATTAGAATGGATCGTATGAATGAATTAGAATGGATCGTACGAATGAACTAGAATGGATACATTCGTGCGAATGAATTAGAAAAAATCATACGAATGAATTAGAATGGATCGTACGAATGAATTAGAATGGATCGTATGAATGAATTAGAATGGATCGTACGAATGAATGAGAATGGATACATTCGTGTGAATGAATTAGAATGGATCGGATGAATGAATTAGAATGGATCGTACGAACGAATTAGAATGGATTGTACGAATGAATTAGAATGGATCGTACGAATAAATTAGAATGGATACATTCGTCCGAATGAATTAGAATGGATCATACGAATGAGTAAGAATGGATCGTACGAATGAAATAGAATGGATCGTATGAATGAACTAAAATGGATACATTCGTGCGAATGAATTAGAATGGATCGTACGAATGAATTAGAATGGATCGTACGTATGAATTAGAATGGATCTTACGAATGAATTAGAATGGTTCGTACGAATGAATTTGAATGGATACATTCGTGCGAATGAATTAGAATGGATCGGACGAATGAATTATAATGGATCGTACGAATGAATTAGAATGGATCGTGCGAATAAATTAGAATGGATACATTCGTCCGAATGAATTAGAATGGATCATACGAATGAATTAGAATGGATCGTACGAATGAATTAGAATGGATCATATAAATGAATTAGAATGGATCGTACGAATGAATTAGAATGGATACATTCGTGCGAATGAATTAGAATGGATCGTGCATGAATGTATCCATTCTAATTCATTCGTACGATCCATTCTGCACAAAGGTATCCATTCTAATCCATTCGTAGGATCCATTCTAATCCATTCGTACGATCCATTCTAATTCATTCGTACGATCCATTCTAATTCATTCGCTCGAATGTATCCATTCTAATCCATTCGTACGATCCATTCTAATTCATTCGCATGAATGTAACCATTCTAATTCATTCATTTGATCCATTCTAATTCATTCGTACGATCCATTCTAATTCATTCGTCCGATCCATTCTAATTCATTCGCATGAATGTATCCATTCTAATTCATTCGTACGATCCATTCTAATTCATTCGTACGATCCATTCTAATTCATTCGCACGAATGTCTCCATTCTAGTTCATTCGTACGATCCATTCTACTCCATTCGTACGATCCATTCTAATTCATTCGCATGAATGTAACCATTCTAATTCATTCATTTGATCCATTCTAATTCATTCGTACGAACCATTCTAATTCATTCGTCCGATCCATTCTAATTCATTCGCACGAATGTATCCATTCTAATTCATTCGCACGATCCATTCTAATTCATTCGTACGATCCATTCTAATTCATTCGTACGATCCATTCAAATTCATTCGTAGGATCTTCGAATGGAATATACGAATGAATTAGAATGGATCGTACGAATGAATTAGAATGGATCGTATGAATGAATTAGAATGGATCGTACGAATGAATTAGAATGGATCGTGCGAATGAATTCGAATGGATCGTACGATCCATTCTAATTCATTCATACAATCTATTCTAATTCATTCGCACGAATGTATCCATTCTAATCCATTCGTACGATCCATTCTAATCCATTCGTACGATCCATTCTAATTCATTCGCACAAATGTATCCATTCTAATTCATTCGTACGATCCATTCTAATTCATTCGTACGATCCATTCTACGATCTATTCTAATTCATTCGTATATTCCATTCTAATTCATTAGCACGATCCATGCTAATGAATTAGAATGGATCGTACGAATGAATTAGAATGGATCGTGTGAAAGAATTAGAATGGATTGTATGAATGAATTAGAATGGATCGTATGAATGGATTAGAATGGATACATTCGTGCGAATGAATAAAAATGAATTAGAATGGATCGTACGAATGAATTAGAATGAATTAGAACGGATCTTACGAATGAATTAGAATGAATTAGAATGGATCGTACGAATGAATTAGAATGGATCGTACGAATGAATTAGAATGGATACATTCGTGCGAATGAATTAGAATGGATCGTGCGAATCAATTAGACTGGATCGTGCGAATGAATAAGAATAGATCATACGAATGAATTAGAATGGATCGTAAGAATTAATTAGAATGGATACATTCGTGCGAATGAATTAGAATGGATTGTATGAATGAATTATAATGGATCGTACGAATGAATTAGAATGGATCATACGAATAAATTAGAATGGATCGTAAGAATGAATTAGAATGGATCGTACGAATGAATTAGAATGGATCGTGCGAATGAATTAGAATGGATCGTACGAATGAATTAGAATGGATATATTTATGTGAATGAATTAGAATGGATCGTACGAATGAATTAGAATGGATCGTATGAATGAATTAGAATGGATCGTACGAATGAATTTGATTGGATCGTGCGAATGAATTGTGAAAGAATTAGAATGGATCGTACGAATGAATTAGAATGGATCGTGCGAATGAATTAGAATGGATCGTATGAATGAATTAGAATAGATTTTGTGAATGAGTTAGAACTGATCGTACGAATGAATTAGAATGGATCGTACGAATGAATTAGAATGGATACATTTGTGCGAATGAATTAGAATGGATCGTACGAATGAATTAGAATGGATCGTATGAATGAATTAGAATGGATACATTCGTGCGAATGAATTAGAATAGATCCTGCGAATCCATTAGACTGGATCGTGCGAATGAACAAGAACGGATCATACGAATGAATTAGAATGGATCGTACGAATTAATTAGAATGGATACATTCGTGCGAATGAATTAGAATGGATTGTATGAATGAATTAGAATGGATCATACGAATGAATTAGAATGGATCATACGAATGAATTAGAATGGATCGTATGAATGAATTAGAATGGATCGTACGAATGAACTAGAATGGATCGTACGAATGAAATAGAATAGAATGTACGAATGAATTAGAATGGATTCGTACGAATGAATTAGAATGGATACATTCGTGCGAATGAATTAGAATGGATACATTCATGCGAAAGAATTAGAATAGATCGTATCAATGAATTAGAATGGATCCTATGAATGAATTAGAATGGATCGTGTGAATGAATTAGAATGGATCGTACGAATGAATTAGAATGGATCGTGCTAATGAATTAGAATTGATCGAACGAATGAATTAGAATGCATCGTACGAAAGAATTTGAATGGATATATTCGTGCGAATGAATTAGAATGAATCGAACGATCCATTCTAAATCATTCATACGATCCATTCTAATTCATTCATACAATGCATTCTAATTGTTTCACACGATCCATTCTAATTCATTCGTACGATCCATTCTAATTCATTAATATGATCCATTCTAATTCATTCGTACGATCCATTCTAATTCATTTGCACAAAGGTATCCATTCTAATCCATTAGTAGGATCCATTCTAATCCACTCGTACGATCCATTCTAATTCATTCGTACGATCCATTCTAATTCATTCGCTCGAATGTATCCATTCTAATCCATTCGTACGATCCATTCTAATCCATTCGTACGATCCATTCTAATTCATTCGCATGAATGTAACCATTCTAATTCATTCATTTGATCCATTCTAATTCATTCGTACGATCCATTCTAATTCATTCGCACGATCCATTCAAATTCATTCATAGGATCCATTCTAATTCATTCGTACAATCCATTCTAATTCTTTCACACGATCCATTCTAATTCATTCGTACGATCCATTCTAATTCATTCATACAATCCATTCTAATTCATTCGTACGATCCATTCTAATTCACTCATACGATCCATTCTAATATATTCATACGATCCATTCTAATTCATTTGCATGAATAGATCGTATGAATGTATTAGAATGGATCGTACGAATGAATTAGAATGGATACATTCGTGCGAATGAATTAGAATGGATCGGACGAATGAATTAGAATGGATCGTACGAATGAATTAGAATGGATCGTACGAATGAATTAGAATGGATCATACGAATGAATTAGAATGGATCGTACGAATGAAATAGAATGGATTGTACGAATGAATTAGAATGGATACATTCGTGCGAATGAATTAGAATGGATCGTACGAATGAATTAGAATAGATCGTACGAATGAATTAGAATGCATCGTACCAAAGAATTAGAATGGATATATTCGTGCGAATGAATTAGAATGGATCGTACGAATGAATTAGACTGGATCGTACGAATGAATTTGAATGGATACATTTGTGCGAATGAATCTAAATGGATTGTATGAATGAATTACAATGGATCATACGAATGAATTAGAATGTATCGTACGAATGAATTAGAATGGATCGTGCTAATGAATTAGAATTGATCATACGAATGAATTAGAATAGCTCATACGAATGAATTAGAATGAATCGTATGAATGAATTAGAATGGTTACATTCGTACGAATGAATTAGAATGGATCGTACGAAGGAATTAGAATGGATCGTACGAATGAATTAGAATGGATCGTATGAATGAATTAGAATGGATCGTACGAATGAATTAGAATGGATCGTGCGAATGAATTAGAATGGATCGTACGAATGAATTAGAATGATCGTACGAATGAATTAGAATGAATCATATTAATGAATTAGAATGGATCGTACGAATGAATTAGAATGGATCGTACAAATAAATTAGAATGGATACATTCGTCCGAATGAATTAGAATGGATCATACGAATGAGTAAGAATGGATCGTACGAATGAAATAGAATAGATTGTACGAATGAATTAGAATGGATCCTACGAATGAATTAGAATAGATCGTGTGAAAGAATGTATCGTACGAATGAATTAGAATGGATCGTACGAATGAGTAAGAATGGATCGTACGAATGAATTAGAATGGAATAGAATAGATTGTACGAATGAATTAGAATGGATCGTACGAATTAATTAGAATGGATCGTACGAATGAATTAGAATGAATCGTATGAATGAATTAGAATGGATACATTTGTGCGAATGAATTAGAATGGATCGTACGAATGGATCAGAATGGATCGTACGAATGGATTAGAATGGATACATTCGTGCGAATGAATTAGAATGGATTGTATGAATGAATTAGAATGGATCGTACGATCCATTCGAATTCATTCGCACGATCCATTCTAATTCATTCGTACGATCCATTCTAATTCATTCATACGATCCATTCTAATTCATTCGTACGATCCATTCTAATTCATTCGTATATTCCATTCTAAGATCCTACGAATGAATTAGAATGGATCGTACGAATGAATTAGAATGGATCGTACGAATGAATTAGAATGGATCGTGCGAATGAATTAGAATGGATACATTCGTGCGAATGAATTAGAATGGATCGGACGAATGAACTAGAATGGATCGTACTAATGAATTAGAATGGATCAAATTAATGAATTAGAATGGTTACATTCATGCGAATGAATTAGAATGGATCGTACGAATGGATTTGAATGGATCGTACCAATGAACTAGAATGGATACATTCGTGCGAATGAATTAGAATGGATCGTACGAATGAATTAGAATGGATCGTACGAATGAATTAGAATGGATCGTACGAATGAATTAGAATGGATACATTCGTGCGAATGAATTAGAATGGACCGGACGAATGAATTAGAATGGATCGTACGAATGAATTAGAATGGATCAAATGAATGAATTAGAATGGTTACATTCATGCGAATGAATTAGAATGGATCGTACGAATGGATTAGAATAAATCGTAGGATACATTCGAGCGAATGAATTAGAAGGGATCATACGAATGAATTAGAATGGATCGTACGAATGGATTAGAATGGATCCTACGAATGGATTAGAATGGATACCTTTGTGCAGAATGGATCGTACGAATGAATTAGAATGGATACATTCGTGCACGATCCATTCTAATTCATTCGCACGAACGTATCCATTCTAATTCATTCGTACGATCCATTCTAATTCATTAATATGATCCATTCTAATTCATTTGTACGATCAATTCTAATTCATTCGTATGATCCATTTTATTCGGACGAATGTATCCATTCTAATTTATTCGTACAATCCATTCTAATTCATTCGTACGATCCATTCTAATTCATTCGTACGATCCATTCTAATTCATTCGTCCGATCCATTCTAATTCATTCGCACGAATGTATCCATTCTAATTCATTCGTACGATCCATTCTAATTCATTCGTAAGATCCATTCTAATTCATTCGTACGATCCATTCTAATTCATTCGTATGATCCATTCTAATTCATTCGCACGAATGTATCTATTCTAGTTCATTCGTACGATCCATTCTTACTCATTCGTATGATCCATTCTAATTCATTCGGACGAATGTATCCATTCTAATTCATTCGTACGATCCATTCTAATTCATTCGTACGATCCATTCTAATTCATTCGTCCGATTCATTCTAATTCATTCGCACGAATGTACCCATTCTAATTCATTCGTACGATCCATTCTAATTCATTCGTACGATCCATTCTAATTCATTCGTAAGATCCATTCAAATTCATTCGTACGATCCATTCTAATTCATTCATACGATCCATTCTAATTCATTCGCACGAATGTATCCATTCTAGTTCATTCGTACGATCCATTCTAATTCATTCGAACGATCCATTCTAATTCATTCGCACGATCCATTCTAATTCATTCGTACGATCAAGTCTAATTCATTCGCACGAATGTATCCATTCTAATTCATTCGTACGATCCATTCTAATTCATTCGTACGATCCATTCTAATTCATTCATACAATCCATTCTAATTCTTTCACACGATCCATTCTAATTCATTCGTAGGATCCATTCTAATTCATTCGTACAATATATTCTATTTCATTCCTATGATCCATTCTTACTCATTCGTATGATCCATTCTAATTCATTCGGACGAATGTATCCATTCTAATTTATTCGTACGATCCATTCTAATTCATTCGTACGATCCATTCTAATTCATTAATATGATCCATTCTAATTCATTCGTACGATCCATTCTAATTCTTTCGCACGATCCATTCTAATTCATTCGTACGATCCATTCAAATTCATTCATACGATCTGTGAAAGAATTAGAATGGATTGTATGAATGAATTAGAATGGATCGTACGAATGAATTAGAATGGATCGTACGAAGGAATTCTAATTCATTCGCACGAATGTATCCATTCTAATTCATTCGTACGATCCATTCTAATTCATTCGTACGATCTATTCTAATTCATTCATAGGATCCATTCTAATTCATTCATACGATCTGTTCTAATTCTTTCGCACGAATGTATCCATTCTAATTCATTCGCACGAATGTATCCATTCTAATTCATTCGTACGATCCATTCTATTTCATTCGTACGATCCATTCTAATTTATTCGTACGATCCATTCTAATTCATTCATACGATCTATTCTAATTCATTCATACAATCCATTCTAATTCTTTCACACGATCCATTCTAATTCATTCGTACGATCCATTCTAATTCATTCGCACAATCCATTCTATTTCATTCGTACGATCCATTCTTACTCATTCGTATGATCCATTCTAATTCATTCGCACGAATGTATCCAAAATGGATCATACGAATGAGTAAGAATGGATCGTATGAATGAAATAGAATGGATTGTGCGAATGAATTAGAATGGACCGTACGAATGAATTAGACATACGAATGAATTAGAATGGATACATTCGTGCGAATAAATTAGAATGGATTATACGAATGAGTAAGAATGGATCGTCATTCTAATTCATTCGTATGATCCATTCTAATTCATTTGTATCCATTCTATTTCATTCGCACGATCCATTCTAATTCATTCGCGCAATCTATTCTAATTCATTCGTACGATCCATTCTAATTCATTCATACAATCCATTCTAATTTATTCGCACGAATGTATCCATTCTAATTCATTCGTACGATCTATTCTAATTCAATCGCGCAATCCATTCTAATTAATTCGTACGAATGAAATAGAATAGATTGTACGAATGAATTAGAATGGATTCGTACGAATGAATTAGAATGGATACATTCGTGCGAATGAATTAGAATGGATACATTCGTGCGAAAGATTTAGAATAGATCGTATGAATGAATTAGAATGGATCCTATGAATGAATTAGAATGGATCGTGCGAATGAATTAGAATGGATCGTACGAATGAATTAGAATGGATCGTGCTAATGAATTAGAAATGATCGAACGAATGAATTAGCATGGATCGTGCTAATGAATTAGAATGGATCGTACGAATGAATTAGAATGGATCAAATGAATGAATTAGAATGGTTACATTCATGCGAATGAATTAGAATGGATCGTACGAATGGATTAGAATGGATCGTACGAATGGATTAGAATGGATACATTCGAGTGAATGAATTAGAATGGATCGTACGGAATGAATTTGAATGGATTGTATGAATGAATTAGAATGGATACATTCGTGCGAATGAATTAGAATGGATCGTGCGAATGAATTAGAATGGATTCGTACGAATGAATTAGAATGGATCGTGTGAATGAATTTGAATGGATCGTACGAATGAATTAGAATAGATCGTACGAATGATTTAGAATGGATCGGACGAATGAATTAGAATGGATCGTACGAATGAATTAGAATGGATCAAATGAATGAATTAGAATGGATCGTACGAATGAATTAGAATGCATCGTACGAAAGAATTAGAATGGATATATTCGTGCGAATGAATTAGAATGGATCGTACGAATGAATTAGAATGGATATATTCGTGCAAATGAATTAGAATGGATCGTACGAATAAATTAGAATGGATCATACGAATGAATTAGAATGGATCGTACGAATGAATTAGAATGGATCGTACGAATGAATTAGAATGGATCGTGCGAATGAATTAGAATGGATCGAACGAATGAATTAGAATGGATACATTTGTGCGAATGAATTAGAATGGATCGTACGAATGAATTAGAATGGATCGTATAAATAAATTAAAATGGATCGTACGAATGAATTAGAATGGATCGTGCGAATGAATGAGAATGGATCGTACGAATGAATTAGAATGGATCGTGTGAAAGAATTAGAATGGATCGTACGAATGAATTAGAATGGATCATGCGAATGAATTAGAATGGATTGTATGAATGAATTAGAATAGATTTTGTGAATGAATTAGAACTGATCGTACGAATGAATTAGAATGGATCGTACGAATGAATTAGAATGGATACATTTGTGCGAATGAATTAGAATGGATCGTACGAATGAATTAGAATGGATCGTATGAATGAATTAGAATGGATACATTCGTGCGAATAAATTAGAATGGATCGTGCGAATCCATTAGACTGGATCGTGCGAATGAATAAGAATGGATCATACGAATGAATTAGAATGGATCGTACGAATTAATTAGAATGGATACATTCGTGCGAATGAATTAGAATGGATTGTATGAATGAATTAGAATGGATCGTACGAATGAATTAGAATGGATCATACGAATTAATTAGAATGGATCATACGAATGAATTAGAATGGATCGTATGAATGAATTAGAATGGATCGTACGAATGAACTAGAATGGATCGTACGAATGAAATAGAATAGATTGTACGAATGAATTAGAATGGATTCGTATGAATGAATTTGAATGGATACATTCGTGCGAATGAATTAGAATGGATACATTCGTGCGAAAGAATTAGAATAGATCGTATGAATGAATTAGAATAGATCCAATGAATGAATTAGAATGGATCGTGCGAATGAATTAGAATGGATCGTACGAATGAATTAAATGGATCGTGCTAATGAATCAGAATTGATCGAACGAATGAATTAGCATGGATCGTGCTAATGAATTAGAAAGGATCGTACGAATAAATTAGAATAGATCAAATGAATGAATTAGAATGGTTACATTCATGCGAATGAATTAGAATGGATCGTACGAATGGATTAGAATGGATACATTCGAGCGAATGAATTAGAATGGATCGTACGGAATGAATTAGAATTGATTGTATGAATGAATTAGAATGGATACATTCGTGCGAATGAATTAGAATGGATCGTGCGAATGAATTAGAATGGATTCGTACGAATGAATTAGAATGGATACATTCGTCCGAATGAATTAGAATGGATCGTACCAATGAGTAAGAATGGATCGTACGAATGAAATAGAATGGATCGTATGAAAGAATTAGAATGGATCGTACGAATGAATTAGAATGGATCGTACGAAGGAATTAGAATGGATCGTACGAATGAATTAGAATGGATCGTACGAATAAATTAGAATGGATACATTCGTCCGAATGAATTAGAATGGATCATACGAATGAGTAAGAATGGATCGTACGAATGAAATAGAATAGATTGTACGAATGAATTAGAATGGATCCTACGAATGAATTAGAATGGATCGTGTGAAAGAATTAGAATGGATTGTATGAATGAATTAGAATGGATCGTATGAATGAATTAGAAAGGATCGTGCGAATGAATTCGAATGGATCGTATGAATTCATTCTAATTCATTCGTACAATCCATTCTAATTCTTTCACACGATCCATTCTAATTCATTCGTACGTTCCATTCTAATTCATTAGCTCGATCCATGCTAATTCACTCGTTCGATCAATTCTAATTCATTTGCACGATCCATTCTAATTCATTCGTACGATCCATTCTAATTCATTCGCACGATCCATTCTAATTCATGCATAGGATCCATTCTAATTCATTCATACGATCTATTCTAATTCTTTCGCACGAATGTATCCATTCTAATTCATTCGCACGAATGTATGCATTCTAATTCATTCGTACGATCCATTCTAATTCATTCGTACGATCCATTCTAATTCATTCGTACGATCCATTCTAATTCATTCATACGATCTATTCTAATTCATTCATATAATCCATTTTAATTCATTCGTACGAATGAGTAAGAATGAATCGTACGAATGAGTAAGAATGGATCGTACGAATGAAATAGAATAGATTGTACGAATGAATTAGAATGGATCCTACGAATGAATTAGAATGGATCGTACGAATGAATTAGAATGGATCGTACGAATGAATTAGAATGGATCTTGCGAATGAATTAGAATGGATACATTCGTGCGAATTAATTAGAATGGATCGTACGAATTAATTAGAATGGATACATTCGTGTGAATGAATTAGAATGGATTGTATGAATGAATTAGAATGGATCATACGAATGAATTAGAATGGATCATACAAATTAATTAGAATGGATCATACGAATGAATTAGAATGGATCGTACGAATGAATTAGAATGGATCGTGCGAATGAATTAGAATGGATCGTACGAATGAATTAGAATGGATACATTCGTGCGAATGAATTAGAATGGATTGTGCGAATGAATAAGAACAGATCGTGCGAATGAATTAGAATGGATCGTACGAATGAATTAGAATGGATCATGCAAATGAATTAGAATGGATTGTACGAATGAATTAGAATGGATATATTTGTGCGAATGAATTAGAATGGATCGTACGAATGAATTAGAATGGATCGTATGAATGAATTAGAATGGATCGTACGAATGAATTAGAATGGATCGTGCGAATGAATTAGAATGGATCGTACGAATAAATTAGAATGGATCGTACGAATGAACTAGAATGGATACATTCGTGCGAATGAATTAGAATGGATCGTACGAATAAATTAGAATGGATCGTACGAATGAATTAGAATGGATCGAACGAATGAATTAGAATGGATCGTACGAATGAATTAGAATGGATACATTCGTGTGAATGAATTAGAATGGATCGGACGAATGAATTAGAATGGATCGTACGAATGAATTAGAATGGATCGTACGAATGAATTAGAATGGATCATACGAATAAATTAGAATGGATACATTCGTCCGAAAGAATTAGAATGGATCATACGAATGAGTAAGAATGGATCGTACGAATGAAATAGAATAGATTGTACGAATGAATTGGAATGGATCCTATGAATGAATTAGAATGGATCGTGTGAAAGAATTAGAATGGATTGTATGAATGAAAATGAATTAGAATGGATCGTATGAATGAATTAGAATGGATCGTACGAATGAATTAGAATGGATCGTACGAAGGAATTAGAATGGATACATTCGAGCGAATGAATTAGAAAGGATCGTACGAATGAATTAGAATGGATCGTACGAATGAATTAGAATAGATTGCGCGAATGAATTAGAATGGATCGTACGAATGAATTAGAATGGATCGTACGATGGAATTAGAATGGATCGTACGAATGAATTAGAATGGATCGTACGAATGAATTAGATTGGATCGTACGAAGGAATTAGAATGGATCGTACGAATGAATTAGAATGGATCGTACGATTGAATTAGAATGGATCATACAAATGAGTAAGAATGGATCGTATGAATGAATTACAATGGATCGTACGATCCATTCTAATTCATTAGCATGGATCGTGCTAATGAATTAGAATGGAATATAAGAATGAATTAGAATGGATCGTAGATTGGATCGTACGAATGAATTAGAATGAATTAGAATGGATCGTACGAATGAATTTGAATAGATCATAGGAATGAATTAGAATGGATCGTGCAAATGAATTAGAATGGATACATTCGTGCGAATGAATTAGAATGGATCGTGCGAATGAATTAGAATGGATCGTACGAATGAATTAGAATGGAAATATTTGAACGAATAAATTATAATGGATCATACGAATGAATTAGAATGGATCGTACGAATGAATCAGAATGGATAGTGCAAATGAATTAGAATGGATCATACGAATGAGTAAGAATGGATCGTACGAATGAAATAGAATAGATTGTACGAATGAATTAGAATGGATCCTACGAATGAATTAGAATGGATCGTACGAATGAATTAGAATGGATCATATGAATGAATTAGAATGGATCTTGCGAATGAATTAGAATGGATACATTCGTGCGAATTAATTAGAATGGATCGTACGAATTAATTAGAATGGATACATTCGTGTGAATGAATTAGAATGGATTGTATGAATGAATTAGAATGGATCGTACGAATGAATTAGAATGGATCATACAAATTAATTAGAATGGATGATACGAATGAATTAGAATGGATCGTACGAATGAATTAGAATGGATCGTACGAATGAATTAGAAAGGATCGTACGAATGAATTAGAATGGATACATTCGTGCGAATGAATTAGAATGGATTGTGCGAATGAATAAGAACAGATCGTGCGAATGAATTAGAATGGATCGTACGAATGAATTAGAATGAATCGTGCAAATGAATTAGAATGGATTGTACGAATGAATTAGAATGGATATATTTGTGCGAATGAATTAGAATGGATCGTACGAATGAATTAGAATGGATCGTATGAATGAATTAGAATGGATCGTACGAATGAATTAGAATGGATCGTGCGAATGAATTAGAATGGATCGTACGAATGAATTAGAATGGATCGTACGAATGAACTAGAATGGATACATTCGTGCGAATGAATTAGAATGGATCGTACGAATAAATTAGAATGGATCGTACGAATGAATTAGAATGGATCGAACGAATGAATTAGAATGGATCGTACGAATGAATTAGAATGGATACATTCGTGCGAATGAATTAGAATGGATCGTACGAATGAATTAGAATGGATCGTACGAATGAATTAGAATGGATCATACGAATAAATTAGAATGGATACATTCGTCCGAATGAATTAGAATGGATCATACGAATGAGTAAGAATGGATCGTACGAATGAAATAGAATAGATTATACGAATGAATTAGAATGGATCCTACGAATGAATTAGAATGGATCGTGTGAAAGAATTAGAATGGATTGTATGAATGAAAATGAATTAGAATGGATCGTATGAATGAATTAGAATGGATCGTACGAATGAATTAGAATGGATCGTACGAAGGAATTAGAATGGATACATTCGTGCGAATGAATTAGAATGGATCGTACGAATGAATTAGAATGGATCGTACCAATGAATTAGAATAGATTGCGCGAATGAATTAGAATGGATCGTACGAATGAATTAGAATGGATCGTACGAAGGAATTAGAATGGATCGTACGAATGAATTAGAATGAATCGTACGAATGAATTAGAATGGATCGTACGAAGGAATTAGAATAGATCGTACAAATGAATTAGAATGGATCGTACGAAGGAATTAGAATAGATCGTACAAATGAATTAGAATGGATCGTACGATTGAATTAGAATGGATCATACGAATGAGTAAGAATGGATCGTATGAATGAATTACAATGGATCGTACGATCCATTCTAATTCATTAGCATGGATCATGCTAATGAATTAGAATGGAATATAAGAATGAATTAGAATGGATCGTAGATTGGATCGTACGAATGAATTAGAATGAATTAGAATGGATCGTACAAATGAATTTGAATAGATCATAGGAATGAATTAGAATGGATCGTGCAAATGAATTAGAATGGATACATTCGTGCGAATGAATTAGAATGGATCGTGCGAATGAATTAGAATGGATCGTACGAATGAATTAGAATGGAAATATTTGAACGAATAAATTATAATGGTTCATACGAATGAATTAGAATGGATCGTACGAATGAATCAGAATGGATAGTGCGAATGAATTAGAATCGATCGTACGAATGAATTAGAATGGATCGTACGAATAAATTAGAATGGATCATACGAATGAGTAAGAATGGATCGTACGAATGAATTAGAATGGATCGTACGAATGAATTAGAATGGATCGTACGAATAAATTAGAATGGATACATTCGTCCGAATGAATTAGAATGGATCATACAAATGAGTAAGAATGGATCGTACGAATGAAATAGAATAGATTGTACGAATGAATTAGAATAGATCCTACGAATGAATTAGAATGGATCGTGTGAAAGAATTAGAATGGATTGTATGAATGAATTAGAATGGATCGTATGAATGAATTAGAATGGATCGTGCGAATGAATTCGAATGGATCGTATGTACGAATGAATTAGAATGGATACATTCGTGCGAATGAATTAGAATGGATCGGACAAATGAATTAGAATGGATCGTACGAAGGAATTAGAATGGATCGTACGAAGGAATTAGAATGGATCGTACGAATGAGTAAGAATGGATCGTACGAATGAATTCGAATGGATCGTACGAATAAATTAGAATGGATACATTCGTCCGAATGAAATAGAATGGATCATACGAATGAGTAAGAATGGATCGTACGAATGAAATAGAATAGATTGTACGAATGAATTAGAATGGATCCTACGAATGAATTAGAATGGATCGTACGAATGAATTAGAATGGATCATACGAATGAATTAGAATGGATCTTGCGAATGAATTAGAATGGATACATTCGTGCGAATTAATTAGAATGGATCGTACGAATTAATTAGAATGGATACATTCGTGTGAATGAATTAGAATGGATTGTATGAATGAATTAGAATGGATCGTACGAATGAATTAGAATGGATCATACGAATTAATTAGAATGGATCATACGAATGAATTAGAATGGATCATACGAATGAATTAGAATGGATCGTATGAATGAATTAGAATGGATACATTCGTGCGAATGAATTAGAATGGATTGTGCGAATGAATAAGAACAGATCGTGCGAATGAATTAGAGTGGATCGTACGAATGAATTAGAATGGATCGTGCGAATGAATTAGAATGGATCGTACGAATGAATTAGAATGGATACATTTGTGCGAATGAATTAGAATGGATCGTACGAATGAATTAGAATGGATCATACGAATGAATTAGAATGGATCGTGCGAATAAATTAGAATGGATCGTACGAATGAATTAGAATGGATCGTACGAATGAACTAGAATGGATACATTCGTGCAAATGAATTAGAATGGATCATACGAATGAATTAGAATGGATCATACGAATGAATTAGAATGGATCGTACGAATGAATTAGAATGGATCGAACGAATGAATTAGAATGGATCTTACGAATGAATTAGAATGGATAGATTCGTGCGAATGAATTAGAATGGACCGGACGAATGAATTAGAATGGATCGTACGAATGAATTAGAATGGATTGTACGAATGAATTAAAATGGATCGTACGAATAAATTAGAATGGATACATTCATCCGAATGAATTAGAATGGATCATACGAATGAGTAAGAATGGATCGTACGAATGAAATAGAATAGATTGTACGAATGAATTATAATGGATCCTACGAATGAATTAGAATGGATCGTGTGAAAGAATTAGAATGGATTGTATGAATGAAAATGAATTAGAATGGATCGTATGAATGAATTAGAATGGATCGTACGAATGAATTAGAATGGATCGTACGAAGGAATTAGAATGGATACATTCGTGCGAATAAATTAGAATGGATTGTATGAATGAATTAGAATGGATCGTACGAATGAATTAGAATGGATCGTACGAATGAATTAGAATAGATTGCGCGAATGAATTAGAATGGATCGTACGAATGAATTAGAATGGATCGTACGAAGGAATTAGAATGGATCGTACGAATGAATTAGAATGGATCGTACGAATGAATTAGAATGGATCGTACGAAGGAATTAGAATGGATCGTACGAATGAATTAGAATGGATCGTACGATTGAATTAGAATGGATCATACGAATGAGTAAGAATGGATCGTATGAATGAATTACATTGGATCGTACGATCCATTCTAATTCATTAGCATGGATCGTGCTAAGGAATTAGAATGGAATATACGAATGAATTAGAATGGATCGTAGAATGGATCGTACGAATGAATTAGAATGAATTAGAATGGATCGTGCGAATGAATTAGAATGGATCGTGCGAATGAATTAGAATGGATCGTACGAATGAATTAGAATGGAAATATTTGAACGAATAAATAATAATGGATCATACGAATGAATTAGAATGGATCGTACGAATGAATTAGAATGGATAGTGCGAATGAATTAGAATCGATCGTACGAATGAATTAGAATGGATCGTATGAATGAATTAGAATGGATCATACGAATGAGTAAGAATGGATCGTACGAATGAATTAGAATGGATCGTACGAATGAATTAGAATGGATCGTACGAATAAATTAGAATGGATACATTCGTCCGAATGAATTAGAATGGATCATACGAATGAGTAAGAATGGATCATACGAATGAAATAGAATAGATTGTACGAATGAATTAGAATGGATCCTACGAATGAATTAGAATGGATCGTGTGAAAGAATTAGAATGGATTGTAAGAATGAATTAGAATGGATCGTATGAATGAATTAGAATGGATCGTGCGAATGAATTCGAATGGATCGTATGTACGAATGAATTAGAATGGATACATTCGTGCGAATGAATTAGAATGGATCGTACGAATGAATTAGAATGGATCGTGCGAATGAATTAGAATGGATCGTACGAATGAATTAGAATGGATCGTACGAATGAACTAGAATGGATACATTCGTGCGAATGAATTAGAATGTATCGTACGAATGAATTAGAATGGATCGTATGAATGAATTAGAATGGATCTTACGAATGAATTAGAATGGATCGTACGAATAAATTAGAATGGATCGTATGAATGGTTTAGAATGGATACATTCGTGCGAATGAATTAGAATGGATCAGACGAATGAATTAGAATGGATCATATTAATGAATTAGAATGGATCGTACGAATGAATTAGAATGGATACATTCGTGCGAATGAATTAGAATGGATCGTGCACGAATGTATCCATTCTAATTCATTTGTACGATCCATTCTGCACAATGGTATCCATTCTAATCCATTCGTAGGATCCATTCTAATCCATTCGTACGATCCATTCTAATTCATGCATACGATCCATTCTAATTCATTCGCTCGAATGTATCCTTTCTAATCCATTCGTACGATCCATTCTAATCCATTCGTACGATCCATTCTAATTCATTCGCATGAATGTAACCATTCTAATTCATTCATTTGATCCATTCTAATTCATTCGTACGATCCATTCTAATTCATTCGTCCGATCCAATGAATGAATTAGTATGGATCAAATGAATGAATTAGAATGGTTACATTCATGCGAATGAATTAGAATGGATCGTACGAATGGATTAGAATCGATCGTACGAATGGATTAGAATGGATACATTCGTGCGAATGAATTAGAATGGATCATACGAATAAGTAAGAATGGATCGTACGAATGAAATAGAATGGATTGTACGAATGAATTAGAATGGATCGTGCGAATGAATTTGAATGGATCGTACGAATGAATTTAAATGGATCGTGCGAATGAATTAGAATTGATCGTACGAATGAAATAGAATGGATTGTACGAATGAATTAGAATGGATCGTACGAATGAATTAGAATGGATCGTACGAATAAACTAGAATAGATACATTCATGCGAATGAATTAGAATGGATCGTACGAATGAATTAGAATGGATCGTATGAATGAATTAGAATGGATCGGACGAATGAATTAGAATAGATCGTACAAATGAATTAGAATGGATCAAATGAATGAATTAGAATGGATCATACGAATGAATTAGAATGCATCATACGAAAGAATTAGAATGGATATATTCGTGCGAATTAATTAGAATGGATCGTACGAATGAATTAGACTGGATCGTACGAATGAATTTGAATGGATACATTTGTGCGAATGAATCTAAATGGATTGTATGAATGAATTAGAATGGATCGTACGAATGAATTAGAATGGATCATACGAATTAATTAGAATGGATCGTACCAATGAGTAAGAATGGATCGTACGAATGAAATAGAATGGATCGTACGAATGAATTAGAATGGATCGTACGGAATGAATTAGAATGGATTGTATTAATGAATTAGAATGGATAGATTCGTGCGAGTGAATTAGAATAGATCGTACGAATGAAATAGAATGGATTGTATAAATGAATTAGAATGGATCGTACGAATGAATTAGAATGGATCATACGAATGAATTAGAATGGATCGTGTGAAAGAATTTGAATGGATTGTATGAATGAATTAGAATAGATCGTATGAATGAATTAGAATAGATCGTACGAATGAATTAGAATGGATCGTACGAATGAACTAGAATGGATACATTCGTGCGAATGAATTAGAATGGATCGTACGAATGAATTAGAATGGATCGTACGAATGAATTAGAATGGATCTTACGAATGAATTAGAATGGATCGTACGAATGCACGATCCATGCTAATTCATACGTTCGATCAATTCTAATTCATTAGCACGATCCATTCTAATTCATTCGTACGATCCATTCTAATTCATTCGCACGATCCATTCTAATTCATTCGTACGATCCATTCTAATTCTTTTAGACGATCCATTCTTATTCATTCGTACGATCCATTCTAATTCATTTGTACGATCTATTCTAATTCATTCGTACGATCCATTCTAATTCCTTCGTACGATCCATTCTAATTCATTCATACAATCTATTCTAATTCATTCATACAATCCATTCTAATTCTTTCACACGATCCATTCTAATTCATTCGTACGATCCATTCTAATTCATTCATACAATCCATTCTAATTCTTTCACACGATCCATTCTAATTCATTCGTACGTTCCATTCTAATTCATTAGCACGATCCATGCTAATTCATTCGTTCGATCAATTCTAATTCATTAGCACGATCCATTCTAATTCATTCGTACGATCCACTCTAATTCATTCGCACGATCCATTCTAATTCTTTCATAGGATCCATTCTAATTCATTCATACGATCTATTCTAATTCTTTCGCACGAATGTATCAATTCTAATTCATTCGCACGAATGTATCCATTCTAATTCATTCGTACGATCCATTCTAATTCATTCGTACGATCCATTCTAATTCATTCGTAAGATCAATTCTAATTCATTCATACAATCCATTCTAATTCTTTCACACGATCTATTCTAATTCATTCGTATGATCCATTCTAATTCATTCGCACAATCCATTCTATTTCATTCATACGATCTATTCTGACTCATTGGTACGATCCATTCTAATTCATTCGCACGAATGTATCCATTCTAATTCATTCCTACCGATCCATTCTAATTTATTCATACAATTCATTCTATTTCATTTGTACGATCCATTCTTACTCATTCGTATGATCCATTCTAATTCATTTGCACGAATGTATCCATTCTAAATCATTCGTACGATCCATTCTAATTCATTCGTACGATCCATTCTAAATTATTCGTACAATCCATTCTATTTCATTCGTACGATCAATTCAAATACATTAGTACGATCCATTCTAATTCAATCGTACGATCCATTCAAATTCATTCGCACGATCCATTCTAATTCATTCGTACAATCCATTCTATTTCATTCGTACGATCCATTCTTACTCATTCGTATGATCCATTCTAATTCATTCTCATGAATGTATCCATTCTAATCCATTCGTACGATCCGTTCTAATCCATTCGTACGATCCATTCTAATTCATTCGCATGAATGTAACCATTCTAATTCATTCATTTGATCCATTCTAATTCATTCGTACGATCCATTCTAATTCATTCGTCCGATCCATTCTAATTCATTCGCACGAATGTATCGATTCTAAACCATTCATACGATCCATTCTAATTTTTTCGTACGATCCATTCTAATTCATTCGTAAGATCTATTCTAATTCATTCGTACAATCCATTCTAATTCATTCGTACGATCCATTCTAATTCATTCGCACAAATGTATCCATTCTAGTTCATTCGTACGATCCATTCTAATTCATTCGTACGATCCATTCTAATTCATTCGTACGATCCATTCTAATTCATTCGCACAATCCATTCTAATTCATTCGCACGAATGTATCCATTCTAATTCATTCGTACGATCCATTCTAATTCATTCGTACGATCCATTCTAATTAATTCGTATGATCCATTCAAATTCATTCGTACGATCCATTCTAATTCATTCGTACGATCCATTCTAATTCATTCGTACGATCCATTCTAATTCACTCATACAATCCATTCTAATACATTCATACGATCCATTCTAATTCATTTGCACGAATATATCCGTTCTAATTCATTCGTACAATCCATTCTAATTCCTTCGTACGATCCATTCTAATTCATTCGTACGATCTATTCTAATTCATTCGTACGATCCATTCTAATTCATTCGTACGATCCATTCTAATTCATTCGTACGATCCATTCTAATTCATTCGTACGAATGGATACATTCGTGTGAATGAATTAGAATGGATCGTATGAATGAGTAAGAATGGATCGTACGAATGAAATAGAATGGATTGCACGAATGAATTAGAA
Source organism: Chamaelirium japonicum (assembly GCA_947650365.1). NCBI lineage: Eukaryota > Viridiplantae > Streptophyta > Magnoliopsida > Liliales > Melanthiaceae > Chamaelirium > Chamaelirium japonicum. The sequence continues at coordinate 884,730 of CANTAL010000118.1, forward strand.
TGGATCGTACGAATGAATTAGAATGGATCGTGTGAAAGAATTAGAATGGATCGTACGAATGAATTAGAATGGATCGTGCGAATGAATTAGAATAGATCGTACGAATGAATTAGAATGGATCGTACGAAGGAATTAGAATGGATCGTACGAATGAATTAGAATGGATATATTCATGCAAATGAATTAGAATGGATCGTATGAATGTATTAGAATGGATCGTATGAGTGAATTAGAATGGATCGTATGAATGAATTAGAATGGATTGTATGAATGAATTAGAATGGATCGTACGAATGAATTAGAATGGATCATACGAATGAATTAGAATGGATCGTACGAATGAATTAGAATGGATCGTACGAATGAATTAGAATGGATACATTCGTGCGAATGGATTAGAATGTATTGTGCGAATGAATTAGAATGGATCGTACGAATGAATTAGAATGGATCGTACGAATAAATTAGAATAGATATATTCGTGCAAATGAATTAGAATGGATCGTATGAATGTATTAGAATGGATCGTATGAGTGAATTAGAATGGATCGTACGATTGAATTAGAATGGATTGTATGAATGAATTAGAATGGATTGTACGAATAAATTAGAATGGATCATACGAATTAATTAGAATGGATCATACGAATGAATTAGAATGGATCGTACGAATGAATTAGAATGGATCGTACGAATGAATTAGAATGGATACATTCGTGCGAATGAATTAGAATGAATTGTGCGAATGAATAAGAACAGATCGTGCGAATGAATTAGAATGGATCGTACGAATGAATTAGAATGGATCGTGCGAATGAATTAGAATGGATCGTACGAATGAATTAGAATGGATACATTTGTGCGAATGAATTAGAATGGATCGTACGAATGAATTAGAATGGATCGTATGAATGAATTAGAATGGATCGTACGAATGAATTAGAATGGATCGTGCGAATGAATTAGAATGGATCGTACGAATGAATTAGAATGGATCGTGCGAATGAATTAAAATGGATCGTACGAATGAATAAGAATGGATCGTACGAATGAACTAGAATGGCTACATTTGTGCGAATGAATTAGAATGGATCGTACGAATGAATTAGAATGGATCGTATGAATGAATTAGAATGGATACATTCGTGCGAATGAATTAGAATGGATCGTGCGAATCCATTAGACTGGATCGTGCAAATGAATAAGAATGGATAATATGAATGAATTAGAATGGATCGTACGAATTAATTAGAATGGATACATTCGTGCGAATTAGAATGGATCATACGAATGAATTAGAATGGATCGTACGAATTAATTAGAATGGATACATTCGTGCGAATTAGAATGGATCATACGAATGAATTAGAATGGATCGTACGAATGAATTAGAATGGATCATACGAATGAATTAGAATGGATCATACGAATGAGTAAGAATGGATCGTACGAATGAAATAGAATGGATTGTACGAATGAATTAGAATGGATCGTACAAATGAATTAGAATGGATCGTGTGAAAGAATTAGAATGGATTGTATGAATGAATTAGAATGGATCGTGTGAAAGAATTAGAATGGATTGTATGAATGAATTAGAATGGATCGTACGAAGGAATTAGAATGGATCGTACGAATGAATTAGAATGGATCGTACGAATGAATTAAAATAGATCGTATGAATGAATTAGAATGGATCGTACGAATGAATTAGAATGGATCATGTGAAAGAATTAGAATGGATCGTATGAATGAATTAGAATGGATCGTGCGAATGAATTAGAATGGATCGTATGAATGAATTAGAATGGATCGTGCTAATTAATTAGAATTGATCGAACGAATGAATTAGCATGGATCGTGCATTCGTACGATCCATTCTAATTCATTCGTAAGATCCATTCTAATTCATTCGTACGATCCATTCTAATTCATTCGTATGAATGAATTAGAATGGGTCATACAAATTAATTAGAATGGATCATACGAATGAATTAGAATGGATCGTACGAATGAATTAGAATGGATCGTGCGAATGAATTAGAATGGATCGTACGAATGAATTAGAATGGATACATTCGTGCGAATGAATTAGAATGGATTGTGCGAATGAATAAGAACAAATCGTGCGAATGAATTAGAATGGATCGTACGAATGAATTAGAATGGATCATGCAAATGAATTAGAATGGATTGTACGAATGAATTAGAATGGATATATTTATGCGAATGAATTAGAATGGATCGTACGAATGAATTAGAATGGATCGTATGAATGAATTAGAATGGATCGTACGAATGAATTAGAATGGATCGTGCGAATGAATTAGAATGGATCGTACGAATGAATTAGAATGGATCGTACGAATGAACTAGAATGGATACATTCGTGCGAATGAATTAGAATGGATCGTACGAATAAATTAGAATGGATCGTACGAATGAATTAGAATGGATCGAACGAATGAATTAGAATGGATCGTACGAATGAATTAGAATGGATACATTCGTGCGAATGAATTAGAATGGATCATACGAATGAATTAGAATGGATCGTACGAATGAATTAGAATGGATCGTACGAATGAATTAGAATGGATCATACGAATAAATTAGAATGGATACATTCGTCCGAATGAATTAGAATGGATCATACGAATGAGTAAGAATGGATCGTACGAATGAAATAGAATAGATTGTACGAATGAATTAGAATGGATCCTACGAATGAATTAGAATGGATCGTGTGAAAGAATTAGAATGGATTGTATGAATGAAAATGAATTAGAATGGATCGTATGAATGAATTAGAATGGATCGTACGAATGAATTAGAATGGATCGTACGAAGGAATTAGAATGGATACATTCGTGCGAATGAATTAGAAAGGATCGTACGAATGAATTAGAATGGATCGTACGAATGAATTAGAATAGATTGCGCGAATGAATTAGAATGGATCGTACGAATGAATTAGAATGGATCGTACGAAGGAATTAGAATGGATCGTACGAATGAATTAGAATGGATCGTACGAATGAATTAGAATGGATCGTACGAAGGAATTAGAATGGATCGTACGAATGAATTAGAATGGATCGTACGATTGAATTAGAATGGATCATACGAATGAGTAAGAATGGATCGTATGAATGAATTACAATGGATCGTACGATCCATTCTAATTCATTAGCATGGATCGTGCTAATGAATTAGAATGGAATATAAGAATGAATTAGAATGGATCGTAGATTGGATCGTACGAATGAATTAGAATGAATTAGAATGGATCGTACGAATGAATTTGAATAGATCATAGGAATGAATTAGAATGGATCGTGCAAATGAATTAGAATGGATACATTCGTGTGAATGAATTAGAATGGATCGTGCGAATGAATTAGAATGGATCATACGAATGAATTAGAATGGAAATATTTGAACGAATAAATTATAATGGATCATACGAATGAATTAGAATGGATCGTACGAATGAATCAGAATGGATAGTGCGAATGAATAAGAATGGATCATACGAATGAGTAAGAATGGATCGTACGAATGAAATAGAATAGATTGTACGAATGAATTAGAATGGATCCTACGAATGAATTAGAATGGATCGTACGAATGAATTAGAATGGATCATACGAATGAATTAGAACGGATCTTGCGAATGAATTAGAATGGATACATTCGTGCGAATTAATTAGAATGGATCGTACGAATTAATTAGAATGGATACATTCGTGTGAATGAATTAGAATGGATTGTATGAATGAATTAGAATGGATCGTACGAATGAATTAGAATGGATCATACAAATTAATTAGAATGGATAATACAAATGAATTAGAATGGATCGTACGAATGAATTAGAATGGATCGTACGAATGAATTAGAAAGGATCGTACGAATGAATTAGAATGGATACATTCGTGCGAATGAATTAGAATGGATTGTGTGAATGAATAAGAACAGATCATGCGAATGAATTAGAATGGATCGTACGAATGAATTAGAATGGATCGTGCAAATGAATTAGAATGGATTGTACGAATGAATTAGAATGGATATATTTGTGCGAATGAATTAGAATGGATCGTACGAATGAATTAGAATGGATCGTATGAATGAATTAGAATGGATCGTACGAATGAATTAGAATGGATCGTGCGAATGAATTAGAATGGATCGTACGAATGAATTAGAATGGATCGTACGAATGAACTAGAATGGATACATTCGTGCGAATGAATTAGAATGGATCGTACGAATAAATTAGAATGGATCGTACGAATGAATTAGAATGGATCGAACGAATGAATTAGAATGGATCGTACGAATGAATTAGAATGGATACATTCGTGCGAATGAATTAGAATGGATCGTACGAATGAATTAGAATGGATCGTACGAATGAATTAGAATGGATCATACGAATAAATTAGAATGGATACATTCGTCCGAATGAATTAGAATGGATCATACGAATGAGTAAGAATGGATCGTACGAATTAAATAGAATAGATTGTACGAATGAATTAGAATGGATCCTACGAATGAATTAGAATGGATCCTACGAATGAATTAGAATGGATCGTGTGAAAGAATTAGAATGGATTGTATGAATGAAAATGAATTAGAATGGATCGTATGAATGAATTAGAATGGATCGTACGAATGAATTAGAATGGATCGTACGAAGGAATTAGAATGGATACATTCGTGCGAATGAATTAGAATGGATCGTACGAATGAATTAGAATGGATCGTACCAATGAATTAGAATAGATTGCGCGAATGAATTAGAATGGATCGTACGAATGAATTAGAATGGATCGTACGAAGGAATTAGAATGGATCGTACGAATGAATTAGAATGAATCGTACGAATGAATTAGAATGGATCGTACGAAGGAATTAGAATGGATCGTACAAATGAATTAGAATGGATCGTACGATTGAATTAGAATGGATCATACGAATGAGTAAGAATGGATCGTATGAATGAATTACAATGGATCGTACGATCCATTCTAATTCATTAGCATGGATCGTGCTAATGAATTAGAATGGAATATAAGAATGAATTAGAATGGATCGTAGATTGGATCGTACGAATGAATTAGAATGAATTAGAATATATCGTACAAATGAATTTGAATAGATCATAGGAATGAATTAGAATGGATCGTGCAAATGAATTAGAATGGATACATTCGTGCGAATGAATTAGAATGGATCGTGCGAATGAATTAGAATGGATCGTACGAATGAATTAGAATGGAAATATTTGAACGAATAAATTATAATGGATCATACGAATGAATTAGAATGGATCGTACGAATGAATCCGAATGGATAGTGCGAATGAATTAGAATCGATCGTACGAATGAATTAGAATGGATCGTACGAATAAATTAGAATGGATCATACGAATGAGTAAGAATGGATCGTACGAATGAATTAGAATGGATCGTACGAATGAATTAGAATGGATCGTACGAATAAATTAGAATGGATACATTCGTCCGAATGAATTAGAATGGATCATACAAATGAGTAAGAATGGATCGTACGAATGAAATAGAATAGTTTGTACGAATGAATTAGAATGGATCCTACGAATGAATTAGACTGGATCGTGTGAAAGAATTAGAATGGATTGTATGAATGAATTAGAATGGATCGTATGAATGAATTAGAATGGATCGTACGAATGAATTCGAATGGATCGTATGTACGAATGAATTAGAATGGATACATTCGTGCGAATGAATTAGAATGGATCGGAGAAATGAATTAGAATGGATCGTACGAAGGAATTAGAATGGATCGTACGAAGTAATTAGAATGGATCATACGAATGAGTAAGAATGGATCGTACGAATGAATTCGAATGGATCGTACGAATAAATTAGAATGGATACATTCGTCCGAATGAAATAGAATGGATCATACGAATGAGTAAGAATGGATCGTACGAATGAAATAGAATAGATTGTACGAATGAATTAGAATGGATCCTACGAATGAATTAGAATGGATCGTACGAATGAATTAGAATGGATCATACGAATGAACTAGAATGGATCTTGCGAATGAATTAGAATGGATACATTCGTGCGAATTAATTAGAATGGATCGTACGAATTAATTAGAATGGATACATTCGTGTGAATGAATTAGAATGGATTGTATGAATGAATTAGAATGGATCGTACGAATGAATTAGAATGGATCATACGAATTAATTAGAATGGATCATACGAATGAATTAGAATGGATCATACGAATGAATTAAAATGGATCGTATGAATGAATTAGAATGGATACATTCGTGCGAATGAATTAGAATGGATTGTGCGAATGAATAAGAACAGATCGTGCGAATGAATTAGAATGGATCGTACGAATGAATTAGAATGGATCGTGCGAATGAATTAGAATGGATCGTACGAATGAATTAGAATGGATACATTTGTGCGAATGAATTAGAATGGATCGTACGAATGAATTAGAATGGATCGTACGAATGAATTAGAATGGATCGTGCGAATAAATTAGAATGGATCGTACGAATGAATTAGCATGGATCGTACGAATGAACTAGAATGGATACATTCGTGCAAATGAATTAGAATGGATCGTACGAATGAATTAGAATGGATCGTACGAATGAACTAGAATGGATACATTCGTGCAAATGAATTAGAATGGATCGTACGAATGAATTAGAATGGATCGTACGAATGAATTAGAATGGATCGTACGAATGAATTAGAATGGATCGAACGAATGAATTAGAATGGATCTTACGAATGAATTAGAATGGATACATTCATGCGAATGAATTAGAATGGACCGGACGAATGAATTAGAATGGATCGTACGAATGAATTAGAATGGATTGTACGAATGAATTAGAATGGATCGTACGAATAAATTAGAATGGATACATTCATCCGAATGAATTAGAATGGATCATACGAATGAGTAAGAATGGATCGTACGAATGAAATAGAATAGATTGTACGAATGAATTATAATGGATCCTACGAATGAATTAGAATGGATCGTGTGAAAGAATTAGAATGGATTGTATGAATGAAAATGAATTAGAATGGATCGTATGAATGAATTAGAATGGATCGTACGAATGAATTAGAATGGATTGTATGAATGAAAATGAATTAGAATGGATCGTATGAATGAATTAGAATGGATCGTACGAATGAATTAGAATGGATCGTACGAAGGAATTAGAATGGATACATTCGTGCGAATAAATTAGAATGGATTGTATGAATGAATTAGAATGGATCGTACGAATGAATTAGAATGGATCGTACGAATGAATTAGAATAGATTGCGCGAATGAATTAGAATGGATCGTACGAATGAATTAGAATGGATCGTACGAAGGAATTAGAATGGATCGTACGAATGAATTAGAATGGATCGTACGAATGAATTAGAATGGATCGTACGAAGGAATTAGAATGGATCGTACGAATGAATTAGAATGGATCGTACGATTGAATTAGAATGGATCATACGAATGAGTAAGAATGGATCGTATGAATGAATTACATTGGATCGTACGATCCATTCTAATTCTTTAGCATGGATCGTGCTAAGGAATTAGAATGGAATATACGAATGAATTAGAATGGATCGTAGAATGGATCGTAGAATGGATCGTACGAATGAATTAGAATGAATTAGAATGGATCGTGCGAATGAATTAGAATGGATCGTGCGAATGAATTAGAATGGAAATATTTGAACGAATAAATTATAATGGATCATACGAATGAATTAGAATGGATCGTACGAATGAATTAGAATGGATAGTGCGAATGAATTAGAATCGATCGTACGAATGAATTAGAATGGATCGTATGAATGAATTAGAATGGATCATACGAATGAGTAAGAATGGATCGTACGAATGAATTAGAATGGATCGTACGAATGAATTAGAATGGATCGTACGAAAAAATTAGAATGGATACATTCGTCCGAATGAATTAGAATGGATCATACGAATGAGTAAGAATGGATCATACGAATGAAATAGAATAGATTGTACGAATGAATTAGAATGGATCCTACGAATGAATTAGAATGGATCGTGTGAAAGAATTAGAATGGATTGTATGAATGAATTAGAATGGATCGTATGAATGAATTAGAATGGATCGTGCGAATGAATTCGAATGGATCGTATGTACGAATGAATTAGAATGGATACATTCGTGCGAATGAATTAGAATGGATCGTACGAATGAATTAGAATGGATCGTGCGAATGAATTAGAATGGATCGTACGAATGAATTAGAATGGATCGTACGAATGAACTAGAATGGATACATTCGTGCGAATGAATTAGAATGTATCGTACGAATGAATTAGAATGGATCGTATGAATGAATTAGAATGGATCTTACGAATGAATTAGAATGGATCGTACGAATAAATTAGAATGGATCGTATGAATGGTTTAGAATGGATACATTCGTGCGAATGAATTAGAATGGATCAGACGAATGAATTAGAATGGATCATATTAATGAATTAGAATGGATCGTACGAATGAATTAGAATGGATACATTCGTGCGAATGAATTAGAATGGATCGTGCACGAATGTATCCATTCTAATTCATTTGTACGATCCATTCTGTACAATGGTATCTATTCTAATCCATTCGTAGGATCCATTCTAATCCATTCGTACGATCCATTCTAATTCATTCATACGATCCATTCTAATTCATTCGCTCGAATGTATCCTTTCTAATCTATTCGTACGATCCATTCTAATCCATTCGTACGATCCATTCTAATTCATTCGCATGAATGTAACCATTCTAATTCATTCATTTGATCCATTCTAATTCATTCGTACGATCCATTCTAATTCATTCGTCCGATCCAATGAATGAATTAGTATGGATCAAATGAATGAATTAGAATGGTTACATTCATGCGAATGAATTAGAATGGATCGTACGAATGGATTAGAATCGATCGTACGAATGGATTAGAATGGATACATTCGTGCGAATGAATTAGAATGGATCATACGAATAAGTAAGAATGGATCGTACGAATGAAATAGAATGGATTGTACGAATGAATTAGAATGGATCGTGCGAATGAATTTGAATGGATCGTACGAATGAATTTAAATGGATCGTGCGAATGAATTAGAATTGATCGTACGAATGAAATAGAATGGATTGTACGAATGAATTAGAATGGATCGTACGAATGAATTAGAATGGATCGTACGAATAAACTAGAATAGATACATTCATGCGAATGAATTAGAATGGATCGTACGAATGAATTAGAATGGATCGTATGAATGAATTAGAATGGATCGGACGAATGAATTAGAATAGATCGTACAAATGAATTAGAATGGATCAAATGAATGAATTAGAATGGATCATACGAATGAATTAGAATGCATCATACGAAAGAATTAGAATGGAGATATTCGTGCGAATTAATTAGAATGGATCGTACGAATGAATTAGACTGGATCGTACGAATGAATTTGAATGGATACATTTGTGCGAATGAATCTAAATGGATTGTATGAATGAATTAGAATGGATCGTACGAATGAAATAGAATGGATCATACGAATTAATTAGAATGGATCGTACCAATGAGTAAGAATGGATCGTACGAATGAAATAGAATGGATCGTACGAATGAATTAGAATGGATCGTACGGAATGAATTAGAATGGATTGTATTAATGAATTAGAATGGATAGATTCGTGCGAGTGAATTAGAATAGATCGTACGAATGAAATAGAATGGATTGTATAAATGAATTAGAATGGATCGTACAAATGAATTAGAATGGATCGTACGAATGAATTAGAATGGATCATACGAATGAATTAGAATGGATCGTGTGAAAGAATTTGAATGGATTGTATGAATAAATTAGAATAGATCGTATGAATGAATTAGAATAGATCGTACGAATGAATTAGAATGGATCGTACGAATGAACTAGAATGGATACATTCGTGTGAATGAATTAGAATGGATCGTACGAATGAATTAGAATGGATCGTACGAATGAATTAGAATGGATCTTACGAATGAATTAGAATGGATCGTACGAATGCACGATCCATGCTAATTCATTCGTTCGATCAATTCTAATTCATTAGCACGATCCATTCTAATTCATTCGTACGATCCATTCTAATTCATTCGCACGATCCATTCTAATTCATTCGTACGATCCATTCTAATTCTTTTACACGATCCATTCTTATTCATTCGTACGATCCATTCTAATTCATTTGTACGATCTATTCTAATTCATTCGTACGATCCATTCTAATTCCTTCGTACGATCCATTCTAATTCATTCATACAATCTATTCTAATTCATTCATACAATCCATTCTAATTCTTTCACACGATCCATTCTAATTCATTCGTACGATCCATTCTAATTCATTCATACAATCCATTCTAATTCTTTCACACGATCCATTCTAATTCATTCGTACGTTCCATTCTAATTCATTAGCACGATCCATGCTAATTCATTCGTTCGATCAATTCTAATTCATTAGCACGATCCATTCTAATTCATTCGTACGATCCACTCTAATTCATTCGCACGATCCATTCTAATTCTTTCATAGGATCCATTCTAATTCATTCATACGATCTATTCTAATTCTTTCGCACGAATGTATCAATTCTAATTCATTCGCACGAATGTATCCATTCTAATTCATTCGTACGATCCATTCTAATTCATTCGTACGATCCATTCTAATTCATTCGTAAGATCAATTCTAATTCATTCATACAATCCATTCTAATTCTTTCACACGATCTATTCTAATTCATTCGTATGATCCATTCTAATTCATTCGCACAATCCATTCTATTTCATTCATACGATCTATTCTGACTCATTGGTACGATCCATTCTAATTCATTCGCATGAATGTATCCATTCTAATTCATTCGTACGAATCCATTCTAATTCATTCGTACAATTCATTCTATTTCATTCGTACGATCCATTCTTACTCATTCGTATGATCCATTCTAATTCATTTGCACGAATGTATCCATTCTAAATCATTCGTACGATCCATTCTAATTCATTCGTACGATCTATTCTAAATTATTCGTACAATCCATTCTATTTCATTCGTACGATCAATTCAAATACATTAGTACGATCCATTCTAATTCATTCGTATGATCCATTCTAATTCATTCGTACGATCCATTCAAATCCATTCTTACTCATTCGTATGATCCATTCTAATTCATTCGCATGAATGTATCCATTCTAATCCATTCGTACGATCCGTTCTAATCCATTCGTACGATCCATTCTAATTCATTCGCATGAATGTAACCATTCTAATTCATTCATTTGATCCATTCTAATTCATTCGTACGATCCATTCTAATTCATTCGTCCGATCCATTCTAATTCATTCGCACGAATGTATCGATTCTAAACCATTCATACGATCCATTCTAATTTTTTCGTACGATCCATTCTAATTCATTCGTAAGATCTATTATAATTCATTCGTACAATCCATTCTAGTTCATTCGTACGATCCATTCTAATACATTCGCACAAATGTATCCATTCTAGTTCATTCGTACGATCCATTCTAATTCATTCGTACGATCCATTCTAATTCATTCGTACGATCCATTCTAATTCATTCGCACAATCCATTCTAATTCATTCGCACGAATGTATCCATTCTAATTCATTCGTACGATCCATTCTAATTCATTCGTACGATCCATTCTAATTAATTCGTATGATCCATTCTAATTCATTCGTACGATCCATTCTAATTCATTCATACAATCCATTCTAATTTATTCGTACGATCCATTCTAATTCACTCATACAATCCATTCTAATACATTCATACGATCCATTCTAATTCATTTGCACGAATATATCCATTCTAATTCATTCGTACGATCCATTCTAATTCCTTCGTACGATCCATTCTAATTCATTCGTACGATCTATTCTAATTCATTCGTACGATCCATTCTAATTCATTCGTACGATCCATTCTAATTCATTCGTACGAATGGATACATTCGTGTGAATGAATTAGAATGGATCGTATGAATGAGTAAGAATGGATCGTACGAATGAAATAGAATGGATTGCACGAATGAATTAGAATGGATCGTACGAATGAATTAGAATGGATCGTGTGAAAGAATTAGAATGTATCGTACGAATGAATTAGAATGGATCGTGCGAATGAATTAGAATAGATCATACGAATGAATTAGAATGGATCGTACGAAGGAATTAGAATGGATCGTACGAATGAATTAGAATGGATATATTCGTGCAAATGAATTAGAATGGATCGTATGAATGTATTAGAATGGATCGTATGAGTGAATTAGAATGGATCGTATGAATGAATTAGAATGGATTGTATGAATGAATTAGAATGGATCGTACGAATGAATTAGAATGGATCATACGAATGAATTAGAATGGATCGTACGAATGAATTAGAATGGATCGTACGAATGAATTAGAATGGATACATTCGTGCGAATGAATTAGAATGGATTGTGCGAATGAATTAGAATGGATCGTACGAATGAATTTGAATGGATCGTACGAATAAATTAGAATAGATATATTCGTGCAAATGAATTAGAATGGATCGTATGAATGTATTAGAATGGATCGTATGAGTGAATTAGAATGGATCGTACGAATGAATTAGAATGGATTGTATGAATGAATTAGAATGGGTCGTATGAATAAATTAGAATGGATCATACGAATTAATTAGAATGGATCATACGAATGAATTAGAATGGATCGTACGAATGAATTAGAATGGATCGTACGAATGAATTAGAATGGATACATTCGTGGGAATGAATTAGAATGAATTGTGCGAATGAATAAGAACAGATCGTGCGAATGAATTAGAATGGATCGTACGAATGAATTAGAATGGATCGTGCGAATGAATTAGAATGGATCGTACGAATGAATTAGAATGGATACATTTGTGCGAATGAATTAGAATGGATCGTACGAATGAATTAGAATGGATCGTATGAATGAATTAGAATGGATCGTACGAATGAATTAGAATGGATCGTGCGAATGAATTAGAATGGATCGTACGAATGAATAAGAATGGATCGTGCGAATGAATTAAAATGGATCGTACGAATGAATAAGAATGGATCGTACGAATGAACTAGAATGGCTACATTTATGCGAATGAATTAGAATGGATCGTACGAATGAATTAGAATGGATCGTATGAATGAATTAGAATGGATACATTCGTGCGAATGAATTAGAATGGATCGTGCGAATCCATTAGACTGGATCGTGCAAATGAATAAGAATGGATAATACGAATGAATTAGAATGGATCGTACGAATTAATTAGAATGGATACATTCGTGCGAATTAGAATGGATCATACGAATGAATTATAATGGATCGTATGAATGAATTAGAATGGATCGTACGAATTAATTAGAATGGATACATTCGTGCGAATTAGAATGGATCATACGAATGAATTAGAATGGATCGTACGAATGAATTAGAATGGATCATACGAATGAATTAGAATGGATCATACGAATGAGTAAGAATGGATCGTACGAATGAAATAGAATGGATTGTACGAATGAATTAGAATGGATCGTACAAATAAATTAGAATGGATCGTGTGAAAGAATTAGAATGGATTGTATGAATGAATTAGAATGGATCGTGTGAAAGAATTAGAATGGATTGTATGAATGAATTAGAATGGATCGTACGAAGGAATTAGAATGGATCGTACGAATGAATTAGAATGGATCGTACGAATGAATTAAAATAGATCGTATGAATGAATTAGAATGGATCGTACGAATGAATTAGAATGGATCATGTGAAAGAATTAGAATGGATCGTACGAATGAATTAGAATGGATCGTGCGAATGAATTAGAATGGATCGTACGAATGAATTAGAATGGATCGTGCTAATTAATTAGAATTGATCGAACTAATGAATTAGCATGGATCGTGCATTCGTACGATCCATTCTAATTCATTCGTAAGATCCATTCTAATTCATTCGTACGATCCATTCTAATTCATTCGTACGATCCATTCTAGTTCATTCGCACGAATGTATCCATTCTAGTTCATTCGTACGATCCATTCTAATTCATTCGTACGATCCATTCTAATTCATTCATACGATCTATTCTAATTCATTCATACAATCCATTCTAATTCTTTTACACGATCCATTCTAATTCATTCGTACGATCCATTCTAATTCATTCGCACAATCCATTCTATTTTATTCGTACGATCCATTCTTACTCATTCGTATGATCCATTCTAATTCCTTCGCACGAATATATCCATAATGGATCATATGATTGAGTAAGAATGGATAGTACGAATGAAATAGAATGGATTGTGCGAATGAATTAGAATAGACCGTACGAATGAATTAGAATGGATACATTCGTGCAAATGAATTAGAATGGATCGGACGAATGAATTAGAATGGATCGTACGAATAAATTAGATTGGATCGTACGAATGAATTAGAATGGATCGTATGAATAAATTAGAATGGATACATTCGTCCGAATGAATTAGAATGGATCATACGAATGAGTAAGAATGGATCGTACGATCCATTCAAATTCATTCGCACGATCCATTCTAATTCATTCATACGATCCATTCTAATTCATTCATACAATCCATTCTAATTCTTTCACACGATCCATTCTAATTCATTCGTAGGATCCATTCTAATTCATTCGTACAATCTATTCTATTTCATTCGTACGATCCATTCTTACTCATTCGTATGATCCATTCTAATTCATTCGGACGAATGTATCCATTCTAATTTATTCGTACGATCCATTCTAATTCATTCGTACGATCCATTCTAATTCATTCGTCCGATCCATTCTAATTCATTCGCACGAATGTATCCATTCTAATTCATTCGTACGATCCATTCTAATTCATTCGTACGATCCATTCTAATTCATTCGTACGATCCATTCTAATTCATTCGCACGAATGTATCCATTCTAGTTCATTCGTACGATCCATTCTAATTCATTCGTACGATCCATTCTAATTCATTCGCACGATCCATTCTAATTCATTCGTACGATCCATTCTAATTCATTCATACGATCCATTCTAATTCATTCGTACGATCCATTCTAATTCATTCGCTCAAATGTATCCATTCTAATTCATTCGTACGATCCATTCTAATTCATTCGCACGATCCATTCTAATTCATTCGTATGATCCATTCTAATTCATTCGCATGATCTGTTCTTATTCATTCGCACAATCCATTCTAATTCATTCGCACGAATGTATCCATTCTAATTCATTCGTACGATCCATTCTAATTCATTCGCACGATCCATTCTAATTCATTCGTATGATCCATTCTAATTCATTCGCATGATCTGTTCTTATTCATTCGCACAATCCATTCTAATTCATTCGCACGAATGTATCCATTCTAATTCATTCGTACGATCCATTCTAATTCATTCGTACGATCCATTCTAATTCATTCGTATGATCCATTCTAATTAATTCGTATGATCCATTCTAATTCATTCGTACGATCCATTCTAATTCATTCATACAATCCATTCTAATTCATTCGCACGAACGTATCCATTCTAATTAATTCGTACGATCCATTCTAATTCATTCGTATGATCTATTCTTATTCATTTGCATGATCCAGTCTAATTGATTCACACGATCCATTCTAATTCATTCGCACGAATGTATCCATTCTAATTCATTCGTACGATCCATTCTAATTCATTAATATGATCCATTCTAATTCATTCGTACGATCCATTCTAATTCATATGCACAAAGGTATCCATTCTAATCCATTCGTAGGATCCATTCTAATCCATTTGTACGATCCATTCTAATTCATTCGTACGATCTATTCTAATTCATTCGCTCGAATGTATCCATTCTAATCCATTCGTACGATCCATTCTAATCCATTCGTACGATCCATTCTAATTCAATCGCATGAATGTAACCATTCTAATTCATTCATTTGATCCATTCTAATTCATTCGTACGATCCATTCTAATTCATTCGTCCGATCCATTCTAATTCATTCGCACGAATGTATCCATTCTAATTCATTCGTACGATCCATTCTAATTCATTTGTACGATCCATTCTAATTCATTCGTAAGATCCATTCTAGTTCATTCGTACGATCCATTCTAATTCATTCGCACGAATGTATCCATTCTAGTTCATTCGTACGATCCATTCTAATTCATTCGTACGATCCATTCTAATTCATTCGCACGATCCATTCTAATTCATTCGTATGATCAATTCTAATTCATTCGCACGAATGTATCCATTCTAATTCATTCGTACGATCCTGAATTAGAACGGATCGTACGAATGAATTAGAATGGATACCTTTGTGCATATGAATAAGAATGGATCGTACGAATGAATTAGAATGGATACCTTTGTGCATATGAATTAGAATAGATCGTACGAATGAATTAGAATGGATCATATTAATGAATTAGAATGGATCGTACGAATGAATTAGAATGGATACATTCGTGCGAATGAATTAGAATGGATCGTGCACGAATGTATCCATTCTAATTCATTCGTACGATCCATTCTAATTCATTAATATGATCCATTCTAATTCATTCGTACGATCCATTCTAATTCATATGCACAAAGGTTTCCATTCTAATCCATTCGTAGGATCCATTCTAATCCATTCGTACGATCCATTCTAATTCATTCGTACGATCCATTCTAATTCATTCGCTCGAATGTATCCATTCTAATCCATTCGTACGGTCCATTCTAATCCATTCGTACGATCCATTCTAATTCATTCGCATGAATGTAACCATTCTAATTCATTCGTACGATCCATTCTAATTCATTCGTCCGATCCATTCTAATTCATTCGCACGAATGTATCCATTCTAATTCATTCGTACGATCCATTCTAATTCATTCATACGATCCAGTACGATCCATTCTAATTCATTCGTAAGATCCATTCTAATTCATTCGTACGATCCATTCTAATTCATTCGTACGATCCATTCTAATTCTTTCGCACGAATGTATCCATTCTAGTTCATTCGTACGATCCATTCTAATTCATTCGTACGATCCATTCTAATTCATTCGCACGATTCATTCTAATTCATTCGTACGATCCATTCTAATTGTTTCACACGATCCATTCTAATTCATTCGTACGATCCATTCTAATTCATTCGTACGATCTATTCTAATTCATTTGAACGATACATTCTAATTCATTCGTACGATCCGTTCTAATTCCTTCGTACGATCCATTCTAATTCATTTATACAATCCATTCTAATTCTTTCACACGATCCATTCTAATTCATTCGTACGATCCATTCTAATTCATTCGTGCAATCCATTCTATTTCATTCGTACGATCCATTCTTACTCATTCGTACGATCGATTCTAATTCATTCACACGAATGTATCCATTCGTACGAATGAATTAGAATAGATTGTACGAATGAATTAGAATGGATCGTACGAATGAATTAGAATGGATCGTACGAAGGAATTAGAATGGATCGTATAAATGAATTAGAATGGATCGTATGAATGAATTAGAATAGATCGTACGAATGAATTAGAATGGATCGTACGAAGGAATTAGAATGGATCGTACGAATGAATTAGAATGGATATATTCGTGCAAATGAATTAGAATGGATCGTATGAATGTATTAGAATGGATCGTATGAGTGAATTAGAATGGATCGTATGAATGAATTAGAATGGATTGTATGAATGAATTAGAATGGATCGTACGAATGAATTAGAATGGATCGTATGAATGAATTAGAATGGATCGTATGAATGAATTAGAATGGATCGTGCGAATGAATTAGAATGGATCGTACGAATGAATTAGAAAGGATCGTACGAATGAACTAGAATGGATACATTCGTGCGAATGAATTAGAATGGATCGTACGAATGAATTAGAATGGATCGTACGAATGAATTAGAATGGATCGTACGAATGGATTAGAATGGATTATATGAATGAATTAGAATGGATCGTGCGAATGAATTTGAATGGATCGAACGAATGAATTAGAATGGATATATTCGAGCGAATGAATTTGAATAGATCGTAGGAATGAATTAGAATGGATCATACGAATGAATTAGAATGGATCGTACGAACGAATTAGAATGGATCGTATGAACGAATTTTAATGGATCATATGAACGAATTAGAATGGATCGTATGAATGAATTAGAATGGATACATTCGAGCGAATGAATTAGAATGGATCGTACGAATGAATTAGAATAGATCATAGGAATGAATTAGAATGGATAGGAATTAGAATGGATCGAGAGAATGTAGAGAGGAGAGAGGAGAGAGAGAGTGCAAGAAGGGAAAATAGGCGATACGCTGGAATTAGCTTTTTCAAAGGAAATTTCCTCATCCTTTTCAACAGGGCTGATTCTTCCCTCTGGATCCAATTCTGGTTTTCCTTCAGATTCTATTTCGGCTGATACTCTCTATGAGGAAGATCTGGAGGAGAGGTATTCATCTACTTTTCTTGATACAAATCAGATTCGCCCGGGTTTAGTTCTGTTGGCTGAAGATATAGCTCAAGAATTTCCATCTCTCTCATCTCCAATTCTCATTGATCCTTGTGAGAAAGTCTCTGTGTTTCAAGAAAATTCGGGAACTGAAGGAGATGCTAGGGTCTCGGAACTTAATTTTTCTTCTAATCCTCCCTCAAGATCCAGAACTGTTATTTCTTCAGAAATTTTATCGGCTGGAAATCTATATGAGGATGATCTGGAGAAGAGGTATCCATCTGATGCTTTTGTTACGAATCAAGATTGCCCAGTTTCTGTTCAGTTGGCTGAAGATATAGTTCAAGAAATCCCTTCTTCCTTGTCCCCAATTCTCATTGATCCATGTGAGGAAATTACTATGAAACAAGTTATATCTGGAAGTGAAGGAGATGATAGGGTCTCGAAGTCTCAATTTTCTTCTTACTCTTTGGAGCAGATTGAAAAATCAATTGAGAATTTGTCTGCCAATTCTAAAGAACCTTTGAAGCTCTTTATTCCGATCCCCCATTCAACTGAAAACACTTCTTCTTGGAGAGATTTGTTTGTTTCATCAGTAGCTCAAACAGAATTGAAATTTTCTAAACCTTATGCTCTTGGAGATGATAGATTGGGAGCAGACTTATCTCAACAGGATCTAGATAAGGGGATTAAGCAATGGAGTTATAGTCTTGTGGGTAATCTGATGGGGAAGAGACCATATTTTCGAGCTTTTCGAAACTATTTACTGAGGACTTGGAAATGCAAAGGTTCGTTCACTATGTCCCTTTTGGAAAATGGATTGCTAATCTTCAAATTCTCTGAATCTATAGATTTTAATCGAATTTTGAATAAAGGTTCATGGGATTATGAAGGGCGCCTTTTGTTTTTAAGAGAATGGAAACCAGGCATGCATATTGATAGGAAGATGTTTGATTCTTTTCCTCTATGGGTCAGATTTCCAAACTTACCCCTAGAGCTCTATTCTTGGGAGAGTTTTTGTAAAATTGGCAGTGTTTTGGGTAAGCCGATTAGAATGGATGAGCTTACTAGAACAAAACAAAGGCTCAGCTTTGCTAGAATTAATATTGAAATTTCAGAATCTGCAAAAATGGTGGACAAAATTCCTATTAGTGTTCAGGGAGTTCATTTGTTTGATCAACCAGTTGTCTATGAATGGAAGCCTCCTGTTTGTTCAAATTGCCAAGGTTTTGGACATACAATCAAAGACTGCAATAACACTCAGTTCAAATCCAAGGAGGTACTAAATCAAAATAAAGTTTGGGTCCCAAAAACTTCAGTCACAGCAAAACCTTCTCTCAAATTATACAACTCATACAGTATTCTTGAAGGTAAAATGGCTTCTGAGTTAGAAAGAAAAGAGAATGGGATTGAAGAAGAAGAAATTTCAAGCTTAGATCCAAAGCAACAGGAAACAGTTGTAAAGGTTACAAAGAAAGGAAAAAGTGAAGAAATTCTTACTGAAGTTCAGAAAAGCAGAAAAGATTCGAGAATCAGAGTACTTCATTCTAGTAATGCTGATGAATGCCCAACTGAATTAGCAGAAGTCATTGATACTACAGCTCCAGTTTCCTTTCAGATTGATTCATTGAAAAGGAAAAATCCAGTCCATGTTTCTCATCAAGATCAACAGGGTAATATACTAGATCAGAATGAAGAAAATACAGGAGGTCAGATTGAATCTTCACTGACAGGTATAAATGAAAAACAGAAAAAGTTTAGTGAAAATAGTGAGGATGCTATCAGAAAAAGTGAAGAAAATCTTACTGTAGTTCAGGCAAGCAGCAAAGCTTCGAGAATCAGAGTACTTAATTCTAGTAATGCTGATGAATGCCCAACTACATTAGCAGAAGTCATTGATATTACAGTTCCAGTTTCCTTACAGATTGATTCATTGAAAAGGAAAAATCCAGTCCATGGTTCTCATCAAGATCAACAGGGTAATTCACTAGATCAGAATGAAGAAAATACAGGAGGTCAGATTGAATCTTCACTGACAGGTATAAATGAAAAACAGAAAAAGTTTAGTGAAAAAAGTGAAGATGCTATCAGAAAAAAGGCAAACAATGATTATGTTTTGGCTATAAGTAAAGCCCATATTGCAGGACCTCAAACAGAGATACAAGCCTACAGAAAAGCTTTAAGAGTTAAAGTCATCAGTGATATCAATAATTCTGGGTGTCCTATAGAAGCTGGGAAAAGGTCCTATTTTTCTTCTGATGGTAAAGATCTTGAGCACAATGGGGAGGAAATAGGGGAATAGGCCAAACCTTCTGACCAGTCTTTTGTTTAAATGAATATCTGTGTATGGAATGTCAGGGGCCTCAATAGTAGTGATAGATGTGAAGATGCTTGTAAATTGATAAATAAGCATAATATTGGTCTTCTTGGTTTGGTGGAGACAAAAGTCAAGATTCAAAACCTATCTAGAATTCATTCTAAAATCAAGCCTGACTGGAGCTGTTTGTCTAATCATAATTCTCATGCAGCTGGGAGAATTATTCTTCTTTGGGATCAGCAAAATTTTGATGTTATGCTTCTTATGGAAGGTGATCAAATTTTGCACTGTAAGGTAATCTGGAAACCAGGTAATAGAAGTATGCTTTTTTCTGTCATCTATGGGCATAATACAGCTATTGATAGATGTAGGCTTTGGACTGATATGAAAGATATTAGTTTGCAAGTGAATGAGCCTTGGCTGGTAGCAGGGGATTTCAATTTGATCAGGTCAGTAGGGGAGAAAACAGGAGGTAATGCAGTGCCCAATAGTGCTCTTAGAGAATTTAATGAGGTCCTTGATGATTGTGATCTTGATGATATGGAGTCTCATGGCCACTTTATCACCTGGACAAACAAGGCAGAAAGCTCCAGGATTGCTGCTAAGTTAGATAGAGCTCTGGTGAATCATCAATGGAACTTTGGTTTCCCAAACAGTATTGCTAGTTTCATTAATCAAGGTTCCTCTGATCACACACCTGTGATTATTAAGATGAATCCTAGTTGGTCTTATGGATCCTCTCCATTCAGATATCTTAAAATTTGGGAAACAAATGAAGATTTCCTTACAGTGGTAGCTAATTCTTGGAATAATGAAGTTCAGGGTGATCCTTTTTTCATATTCTGTCACAAACTCAAGAGGCTTAAGGCAGTTCTTAAAGCTTGGAATAAAGATAGCTTTGGCTATACTCAGTTGAGATGTTTAAAGGCAGAGAGGGTGTTGGATGAAATTCAAAATCGTATGAATTTAGATCCTCTAAATGATACAATTGCTTTAGAAGAATGGGAAGCTCGTACTACTCTTAAGAAAGAGAGAGATATCAATGATGATTTGCTTAGATTGAAATCCAAAATTAATTGGTTATCCAAAGGAGATACAAACACAAAGTTTTTTCATGCTATTATCCAAAGGAAAAGAGCTAAGTCAAAAATTTACTCTATTCTGTCGACTGAGGATAAGCTGATAGAAGATCCTGAGGGCATTGGAGCTGAAGGAATC
The DNA here is from genome assembly GCA_947650365.1 of Chamaelirium japonicum. Classification (NCBI taxonomy): domain Eukaryota; kingdom Viridiplantae; phylum Streptophyta; class Magnoliopsida; order Liliales; family Melanthiaceae; genus Chamaelirium; species Chamaelirium japonicum. Next base: position 906,994 of record CANTAL010000118.1, read on the forward strand.
TTATACTTTACAAAGCTGTTTAAAGAAGTTGACTGTCATAGTTTTAACTGCACTAATTTGGGGAAATTATCCAGTGATCAGGCTGACTGGATCAGTAGACCTTTTACTGCAGAAGAAGTTTATAATGTTGTTAATACTGCTCCTATGGATAAGGCTCCTGGTGCAGATGGGTTCTCTAGTGATTTTTATAAAAGTTGCTGGCCTATTATTAAGGATGATGTTACTAATTTTATCCATTTCTTTTATGATCATCCTCAAAAAGTTACTTACCTTAACCACACTTTAATAGCTTTAATTCCAAAGGGAGAGAGTATTAAGAGTTTTGCAAGCTGCAGGCCTATCTCTCTTTGCAATTTCTCGTATAAGATCATCTCTACCATCTTAGCAAATAGAATGAAGATTATAATGCCACAATTAATTGCTGAAAATCAAGCAGCTTTCCTTAATGGCAGATATATTCAAGATGCTATTATGTTAGCTCATGAGTTGCTTTATAAATTTCATATGAAGACTGGTTCTCCTAGAATGTGCATTAAAGTTGACTTAAAGAAAGCTTTTGATACTGTGGATCATAATTTCCTCCTTCACACAATGAAAGCTATGAATTTTCCGCACAGATGGGTTAATTGGATAAAAGAATGTATCACTTCAGTCAGATTTTCAGTGCTTATAAATGGTGCAGCTAAAGGTTATTTTGCAGCTTATAGAGGAATTCGGCAAGGAGACCCTATATCCCCATATTTGTTTACCATTGCTATGAATGTTCTATCTAGTCTACTTACAGAAGCTGAAGAAAACAAAAGAATATTGGTCCCTTCTTTGGGTAGTATCCCGATATCACATTTGGCTTATGCTGATGATCTTCTGTTTTTTTGTAAGGCTGAATCTCATTCAGCTACAGGGTTAACTCAAGTCCTTAAGAACTTCAGTCATCAATCAGGTTTGGAGATCAGCTATGATAAGTCAAAAGTTTTCTTCAGCCAAAATGTTCAAAATAAGCAGTGCTTGCTGAATATCCTTGGATTACGAGAAGGAACTCTACCAGTTAAGTATCTTGGCCTCCCACTTCTCTCAAAAAGACTCAAACATACTGATTGCCAGGTTTTAATTGATAAAATCAGGTCTAGAACTGGGTCTTGGAATAGAAACTTCCTTTCTCTTGCAGGCAGAGTTGAGCTAATTAAGTCTGTGCTTAATTCATTGCATTTATACTGGACTGGGGTGTTCAGTTTTCCTAAATCAGTTATAAAAGAGATTGAAGGTATTTTCAGCAGATTTCTTTGGGGGGGGCCTTCACTTACTAAAAAAATGGTTCCTATTGCCTGG